>MU684886.1:27376-57093 GCA_026770625.1 Nicotiana glauca | reverse complement strand
AATCTAACGGTCCTGATAAATCTTCAAACTTTAATAAAAGTTTGAAGATTAACCCTAAATCAGACATTAGCTTTTGCCCCTTCTTCGTATATCCTCCCATCAGCCCCATCAGCCCCGCCGCAGACCACCTTCCCGCCGCCCGCCAGAATTCGCTCACGGCGGCGGCGGGCCTCCATTTCTGGCCAAACAAACATCAAAGCATTCCCCGTTTCTCCCTCTATACAAATCACCTGTTAGTTCTTCCCAAATCCCACCACAACTCCCTGAATCCCTCAAACCTTAAGGCGCCGCCACCGCCGCCTATGGTGGCGCCAATGTCAAAACCCTACCCCATGAACACCCCAAGTTCTTTTTGTCTTCTTCATGCCCGATATGTATTCTTTTCCCCTCGAACTATCACTAATCGCGTCGAACAATCGCGTAAGAACTGTCCAAATGCTACGCTGTTTTCCTCAAATCGTTCCAAGAACTTAAACGATCAGATTAGGCGTGTTAAAAGAGATCCCTAAAGATAAATTCTTTTTAATATTTTCTTTATTTTCCTGATTAGTTTCTACATATGTCCGTGTATTTGTTATTAGTAAATAGGTTCACTTTTCAAGCTCTGTTAATAACACTTAAGGATATAAAATTAATATTAATTTTTATTTTGATTAATTTTTGTTTACTTGTAGTTAAATGATAAGTGAATTAGATTTTATCATGATAAAAATAAGTAGAATTTCATTGACAATTTGGTTTCCAAAATTACTTCAGTTCTGAATTAGAAAATGATTATGTAAATTCTAAAGCATGATTTTCAGTTTTAAATTTTGATTGACTTTTCTTCTCATTAATTCAACAAGTGAGTCATTAGCATGATTTAAATAGTAGTTTGTGGCAGTTTGTTTAGTTCAATTGTAGAATAATTGTTAGATCATTTTTAATTAATTAGTGTAGTCGTCTGGATATAGATGAACATTATAATATTACATTTACCATAGTAATTAGGATAAAGTGAAAGATTTAACTGATAAGGAGGGGGTATGAGCAGTAATTTTAAAAGAACTTTAGGGGTCTTTTGGGGATATAAAAGGAGTTAAGTGTAATACATCTAAGGAAGGGAGGGCATTGTTGGAATGTTAAATAGGCTGGTAGTAATTTTAAGCAACTTCAGGGGTATTTTGGGCATAGGTAAATGGCAGAATCACTAGAATTGGTTAATATTAAAAGGAAATGAGGGTAGAATAGGAATTCCAAAGGAAAAGGAATATGGTAGAAGCAATTAGAACCTTCTAGGATAGGGCATTAGCATAATTTCTAATAAATAGGTGTAGTAACTTGTTTAACAAGTTAAAAAATGAAGGGCTGTTAGATAAATTCTGATTTTAAATTTTCCTCCAATTTCAAAGTCTATAAATAGGCAATTTCAGCCTTAATTCACAAGTTTTAGAACCCTAGAAATTCCCCAAAAAAATATCTGCCTCTTTGAGATCTAAAAATCAAGTTTCAGATCCTAATCTCTTCTTCCAAATCCAAACTTTCTTTCAAAAATCAAAAACATTATAAAATCCAATAGAAAAATAAAAAAAATAAGAATATTTCAGTTCATTTTCGAGTGTTATTGATGCTTTCTTAATCGTTTTTGGCTGTGTGATTGTTATATCTAAGGCACTGATTCAATTTCAAGTTCACTTGAGTTTATTCAAGTTGTTTGTGGAGATTTCCTGGATGTTTCTATGTTAAAAAACCAGTCCTGTTTTGATCATTGCTGTTACAATACTTGCTGCTGATCCATTTTTGTTCTGTCCTGTTTCCAGGTACATTCCCTGCGATTATTACTGTGTAAATGTCAAATAGGAATATGATATGAAAATCGAAGCTTGAGTTGATGTGGATTCTGTCGTTCCTCTATATTTCAGTTTGTTTTTTTTCTTTGTGTAATTAATATAGACTGGACATTTGAAATCGTTTGGAAGTTGATTTGTTGTTAGTCTGGAATATTGGTTGGACTGTGAACTGAATATTAGAAATTTAGTTTGTTAAATATATGAAGGGACATAGGCATGTTGATCTCGTTAGAATCATTTAAGGCTCCAATTAGTAGTAAAAATGAATTTTATTCTTGATATGAATCGTTTACTCAAACCAGTGTAAAGGATTTTGTTTTAAAAAGCAAGCAGCTCAATTATAAATTCAGACGTCTGCAGATTAGTTACATATTTGGTACCAGAAACAGTGTGTTCACCTTATTTCAAAGGTGATGAGAATTACTTTGTGGTTTTAGATTTATATTAGAGGTATATATAATTCCAGATTTGGACGTGAAATACAAACTTAAAATCAATTGAGACATTAGAACTAAACAGATTATTTCTGACTCAACATCTGAGTCAATATGACTATTCCAGTGGTTGTGCACGAAAGGATTCATCGTATGTCAAAAATGAATGGCCAGGTTTGGGTCAAATTTACATCTTATTTTGGGCCTAAGTCCAGGCTTTCGAACAGAATCTTTTGTTTTTTTTAAAAGAATTCAGTAATTGTAATAATTGATCCGACTCCAATTGGGCCAGGATGGTTATCTTGAGCCCAAAGGCATATTCAGGCCAATAATTATTTAGGATAATTATTAATTTGTTAGGATTTTTATTGTTAGAGACAAATTAAGTAGGAAAATCATAGTCACTTTAGGATTGATCTTTAAATAAAATAATGAGACGAGCTTCGCCAAAGCAAAATTGCGAGGCCCTCAATCAATAATTGCTTACAAGAAACACTAGAAATCGGAAGGTCCGTTTAACAAATTTCACGGTCTTTCCCAAGCTAATAAACACGTAGGTGCTGTAGGCGCGATTATTAATAATATTACCTTCCTAATACGGGTGTGCATTTCATGCGACCCAAATCTAAATCTCAACGAAGTTGAAATGAGTTGAAGGCCACAGGCGTACTGGTACAGTGTGGTCCGAAATACATTTTCACGACGTTGCAATTCTTGCAAAAAATTTCAACAATAAAAGCGGATAATTAATAAGAGGCACATAAAAAGTAGAACATGTATTAAAATCAGATAAAACCAAATACAACAGTTGAGCGACCGTGCTAGAACCACGGAATCTGGGAATGCCTAACACATTCTCCCGGATTAACAGAATTTCTTATCCGGATTCTTGGTTCGCGGACTGTTAACAGAATCATATTTCCTCGGTTCGGGATTCACTCGATGACTTGGGGCACCATTAATCTCCCAAGTGGCGACTCTGAATCTAAATAAATAAATCCCGTTCCGACTGTCCTTTAAGTGGAAAAACTCCTTCCTTTATTATATCCCTTCCCGGGGTGTAGAAATTTGGTAAAAAGTGGTGTACTAATGTGAAACGAGTTTTAATTAATCCAGGTAGTTCCGTGAACATTATTTTGCTAAGAGTACTAAGTGATATGCAAGAAGGCGATAGACTGGTACCTAAGGCACATACCCTATCCGACTTCGATAATTCGAGCATTGTGACAGAAGGAGAGGTAACACTTACAACATTCGCAGAAGGAGTGGTAAAAGAAATGATGTTTCAGGTGGTAGAGATGGAAATGGCTTACAATATAATTCTCGGAAGACCATGGATTCATGAGATGGATGTTGTTCCATCTACCTTGCATCAAGTTATGAAATTCTTATCACCATGGGGAATACGTCAAATTCGTGGGGATCAACAGACTTCCAGAAGCATCAATTCTATAGCAGATTCAAGTACGAAAAATGAAGAAAAGTAGAAATTACAGAGTCCAATTGAGGATATCATGGCACAAATATCAACTAAACAAGCGCGAACAGATGTGGACTCAAGGGCCGATTCCATTCAAGAGCCAGAAGAAAATGAAAATATCAAAACAACAATTGAAGAACTAGAGGCTGTAGAGTTGTTTGCACAATGGCCTGAAAGGAAAGTTTATATTGGGGTCAACTTAAGCCACGACTTGAAAGGTAAGTTGATTAAATTTTTAAAAACTAACATAGATTGTTTTGCCTGGTCTCATTCTGATATGACAGAAAAATCCCCAGAAGTAATGACTCACAAGTTAAATGAAGACCCATCGTATCCACCTGTCAAACAGAAAAAAAAAAAAAAGCAGAGGACTTTCAAAAACTAGGCGATTCAAGATGAGGTTCAAAAATTATTAAAAATTGGGTCTATCCGCTAGGTAAAGTATCCTAATTGGTTATCCAAATTGTATTAGTACCAAAAAAGAATGGCAAATGGCGAGTTTGTGTAGATTACACCGACCTTAATAAAAGCATGACCTAAAATTCTTTTCTATTACAACATATAGATCAACTGATTGATGCTACTGCAGGACATGAGTTGTTAAGCTTTTTAGATGTATATTCAGGGTACAACCAAATCAAAATGGATATCCTAGATGAAGAAAAAACTTCATTTATAACAGACAGGGAGACTTATTGTTATAAAATAATGCCCTTTTGGCCTCAAAAACGCTGGAGCCATGTATAAAGTCATGATACAATGATGTTTCAGGAACACCTAGAAAAAACTATGAAAGTCTACATAGATGATATGTTTTTCAAATATCAAAAGTCGAGGGATCATATACAACATTTGTCTGATATATTTCAGATTTTACGAAAGTTCAATGAAGCTAAATTCCGACAAATTTGCATTTGGCGTCTCGTCAGGTAAGTTTTTGGGTTTTCTTGTTTCTAACCGAGATATTGAAGTAAATGTTGCGCAGATTAAGGCCATTGAAGAAATTATTGACATGCTCACAAGTAAGAAAGAGGTGTAGATTAACGGGAAGAATTGCAGCCTCGGGGAGATTCATTTCTAAGTCATCAAAAAAATATTTTAAATTCATTTCAGCTCTCAAAAAGCATGATCAGTTTGAATGGTCTGAGGAATGTCAACGAGCACTCAATAACTTGAAGACATACCTATCAAATCCACTGTTGCTAGCAAAACCAAAAGACGGATAAAGGTTACTTATCTATCTAGCCGTTTCAGAAGTAGCGGTAAGTGTTGTTCTGGTTCGTGAGGATCAAAGTAAATAGTCTCCAATTTATTATGTTAGCAAATCATTATTAGATGCAGAAACGCGATATCCTCAATTAGAAAAACTTGCACTTGCATTAATCATGGAATCTAGAAAATTGAGGCCTTATTTTCACTGTCACCCTATCTCTATAGTAACTATTTATTCCTTACGTGATATATTGCACAAACAGGAACTATTGGGTAGATTAGCCAAATGGGCCATAGAGTTGAGCACGGGTGTTAGCTGATTTTAGTCAAGGGATGTAACTAGAAGCGGAAAAAGAACTACAAGTATTCAATGGATTTAATTTAGGAACCTGGACTTTGTTTACTGACGACTCATCAAATGTGAAAGGTGCAGGTTTAGGAATTGTTCTGGTACCACCTATGGGTGAAATCATTCGACAAGCCATAAAATGTCATCCTGTAACTAACAATAAAGAAGAGTATGAAGTCGTGATTGTAGGTTTAGAACTGGCACGTGAACTTGGCATAGAACAAATTATAATCAAAAGTGATTTGCAACTCATAGCCAACCAGATGCTGGGGATTTATACAGCCAGGGAAGTAAGGATACAACAGTACCTGGAAAAGGCACGAGATCTGGTTAGGCAATTCCAAAGCTGGAAGGTTTTGTAGGTCCCACTGGAAGAGAATGTTGAGGAAGATGCCTTAGCAAATCTTGCATCTGCAGCAAAAGTAACAAATGAAGAAAATGCTTCTGTCATACAATTATTTCATTTGATACTCGATCAGGAGAAAAATGAGGTAAATTCCAATAACCTAACTTGGGATTAGAGAAACGAGATTGTTGTTTTTTTGCAGTATGGAACCGTACCTGAAGACAGGAAAAAAGCTCACGCGCTTTGTAAAAAGGCTACTCGGTACTGTTTAAAGCAAGACAATCTTTATCAAAAAAATTATTCGGGGGTCCATTGGCGAGATATCTTGGGCTTTCTCAAACGAAATATATAATGAGAGAGATACACGAGGGGCATTGTGTAAATCACGCAGGAGGAAGGTCAATGGTAAGAACCATGATTAGAGCAGGCAATTATTGGCCTAAAATGGAAGAAGAAGCGGAGAAATTAGTGGCTAAATGCGATAAGTGCCAAAGATATGGTAACAATATGCATAGACCTGTGGAGTGGCTACATCTGGTGATCGCACCATGGACTTTTATGAAATGGGGGATGGACATCGTGGGTCCACTACCATAGGCAAAAGGCAAGGTAAAACCCTTACTTGTACTCACTGACTACTTTACTAAATAGGTAAAAGTAGGAGCATTTAAATAGGTACGAGAAAAAGAATTCAGAGATTTCATTTGGCAAAATATTTTATGTCGATTCGATGTACCAAAGGAAATCGTGCGTGATAATGTCCCCCAATTTATAGGCGCACAAATCACAGAATTTTCTAAAAGTTGGCAGATCAAAAGGATTACCTCAACACTTTACCATGAAGTGGGTAATGGACAAGTTGAATCAACAAATAAAATTATTATCAACAATTTGAAGAAACTATTGGAAGAATCCAAAGGCAATTGGCCAGAATTGCTACCTAGTTTTCTATGGGCATATCGCACCACAACAAAAACAAGCACGGGTGAAACAACATTTTCACTGGTGTACTGGGTTGATGTTTTGATCTTAGTGGATATAGCAGAACCTAGCACGATATATACACAAGCAACTGAGGAATCCAATGAAGAGGAAATGCAACTAAATCTTGATCTATTTAAAGGAAAAAGAGAAGCTGCATTAATAAGGATGGCATCGCAAAAACAAGTTATGGAACTATATTACAATCGAAAAACATGTCTAAGATACTTCAAGATTGTGGACTTCGTACTCAATAAAGTTTTTCAATCCACAAAGGCGGCTAATGCGGGAAAATTAGGTCCAACCTGGGAAAAACCTTACAAGATTCATGGTATTACGGGGAAATGAGCATACAAGTTGGAAACAATGGACGGTAAGATATTACCTTCACATTGGAATGTTGTTCACCTGAAGAGATACTACTTCTAAGGAGTACCCATAGGCAGGTATCTCATTTTAAAATTTTGTTTTTGAATTGTTAAAATTTTACTAACGATTTTAGATGATAGGCTAAAAGCTCACCCGTACTAAATAATGAATCACGACATGAAGGCACGTGGAATAAATTAAAATTCTCGGTCTAGGGTTACAACTATTCTGATAGAAATTGAAACAGTTTAAGCAGTTTTCATCTATAATCGTACCTCCGAGTCCCGTTTGTTTTATTCCTTTACAGGAAAAGGACCAAACAAGAGGAGTAATCAAGTGCTCGAGACTTCATACTTCAAATCTCAAACACTTGGGAAACTACATAATGTACATAGACACGTGTATAAAGAAGGCAAAGAAAGATTGAAGTTCAAGCCTGAAAAGCTTACTCATTGAATGAGTCAGGTGCAGAGCGCAGTCACGAGCTAAAACCAAAGAAAAACCTCATCATAGTTAGGTTAAAGATAGTATACATGCACTGAAACGGGTTATAAATAAAAATCTTGTTGTATATTATTTTTTGAAAATCTGTTGTAAGGAAAACAGTTACGAAAAAGTTATAGAAGTTATTTAAATACATGTAAAATGTTATTTAAATCTTGACAGAGTTCAAATGAAAACTTGTCAAAGTTATTTCAAGAAACATGTGTATTCCTATTTCTTTTGTCGTACATTAACACTATTATGAAGTTGAGAGGTCTTTTTTATTAAGTGTCGAATATACAAGGGCCCTCTTTTATAAAATTCATGATTGATTCAAATATTCATGAAGTAAAAAAAAAAAGCATTTTGCAAAATAAAAATGCATGTTGTCCAACAAGTCCTTAAATATAAAGGTAGGAATAAGTAAACAGAAGTTAAAGCGATAACAAAAAACTTCTTAATATTAAAAAGTATAGACTAAGTATAAACTTAGTCGTAAACCAAAAGTTGTTTATAAAAAATGCACCGAAAAAGGTCTGGGGACTTAATATTTTCAACAAACCCTCAAAAAGGACCAAGGGTTACAACCACATACCACCCAAAAAGAAAAAAAAAAGAGGAAGTCACATATTATAAACTTGTCATTAAGGATTTGAAGAAGGAACTAAAGTAGGATCATCAGCAGCAACATGCTCAACTTGACTTGAAGGAATGGAGCATTCACCGTACCCGTATCATCTTCAATATTTTCAGAAGTTTCAGCCAAGGGAGAAGAAAAGTCTTGGCTTTGCTGAGTCTTTTCGATAGTTTCTTTTATTTTAGCCAACTCAGCCTCCAAGTTGAAATTCTCTTGGCTAACTTCTACAAGAGTATCATGGCGAGTATTTAAAAATGCCCAACTCACTTCAATTGCGGTTTTATCCTCGAGAATCTCGTAATCTTTTTCCCACTCAGCAATTTCACTTTTAAGTTTTTCATTCTCAACCAAGGCAGAATCATAAGAAATTTGAAGAGAAGCATGTGAACTTTCTAAAAAACGAACCTTACCAGAAGATTCCCGGAGGTCTTCTTGAGTCTAAGTCAAAGTTTGCACAAGTTCACCAGCATAAGCTTCTTTTTTACTTAAGAGAGCCTTCAACTCTTTGATTTATTCACTAGCATTGGATAGTTGCTCTATAAAGGAAGTTTCGAGAAGATTTTTGTCTTTACTAGCTTGATTTGAGGAAGCTCTTTCAACCGCCAACTCCGAAGTTAAATCTCTCAACTGCTGTTCTAAGGTGCACTTGTTCTCTTCTAACGCTTCCATGTCAATTTGAAGGCTCTCATATCGCTCTTTCCAGTTATTTGCTTCAACTTGGTACTCATGCATCAACTGTTCCGTGTGAGAAACCCTCTTCATCATTTCTGTACCAACGAGGTTGATCTTAAAAAAAAGAGAAAAGGTAAGAGCCTTACAAAAAGGAATAAAAAATCATTAAAAAGAATACCTTTAATGATGAATGTATTATGTCGTTCATCAAAGTTAAAGAACTGTGGCTCTCAAGCTTGGCCTTCTCGATTGGACCAATTAGGGGTTTCAACCACACATCAGCACCACCTGATTTTCTCAAAAGATTACCATCGGTAGGGACCTCGATGATAACCTGTCTCATGGCTCCACCTATACTTGAGGAACCAACCTCAGTTTGTTGAACAGTTGTAGGAGGAACTGTAGAAGGAGTCAAAACAGCTGGGGGAGGAGCAGTAGAAGGAGTCAAAATAACTGGGGGAGAAGCAGCAATGGTAACAACCTCAAAAGGAAAAGAAGGTATTATAGGAGCAGATAAAGGAAAAGAAGCAAGGGGCGCTTCATTAGAAATTGGTTTTCAACTTTCAGTACCAAACCCGCGGATAAAAAGCTGCTCAACAGAATCATGGGCGGCAGCGGGGGTATCATCATTAGGAATCACCATTGAGGCTTCAACAGACTCGGTGTGAGGAGTAGAACAGGGGGGAGATGCTTCATCATCTGAAATAATTCATCTTCTAGCCCGTGGCCTTTTTATCAAAAAACCCCCGTCTTGTTCTTCGTCCTCCTCAGAGTCTTGATCGAGAGTAGCTTTCCTTTTCGATGAAGAGCCCAAAATTATTTCTTGGGCCCTTTCCAAAGAAATTTGGGAAGCTACGACAGCCTCAACACTAATACCTCGAATGGCAAATCCTGATAAAAAGAAGGATTAAAATAAATTCTAGAAGAAGCAATAAGAAAAGTTATAAAAAAGACTCTTACCGTGAGTTTTTACTTTCCAACCATATCGTTGAGAGAGAGTTTTCCAAGATCTACCCTCCATCGGGACAGCATTTAACAACTTTCCTACCCAACCATAGAAATTGGGAATTTCATCGACAATTCCCATGGTTGCTAAAAAAAGAGAGAAGGAAATTACAATGACAACCAACAGAACTAAGAAAAAGGTATGTGAAGGTTATTAAAAAGAAAACTCACGTACAAAATTCCACTTATTAGGAAAGGGAACATTTTCATCACCCACTAAACCAACAGTGGGGCAGCAATAAACTTGGCATACCAGCCACGGTCCTTATCGTCTTCTGGATTGACCAAAACTCTTTTGCTTCTTGCTACTAAAGTAAAAACTCCTTGGCGAAAGAGTCTGGGAGAGTAAAGGTGAATTAAATGGGATAAAGTAAAAGGCACACCAGCCATGTTGGTTAAGTGTCTCAAACAAGCAATAAGCCTCCACACAATAGAGCCAATTTGCCCTAAACAAACGTAAAAAAATGACAGAATTTGAGTATAACAGGGTCAATAGTAGGTTTGAAACCCAACGTGAAAGGATATGTATAAACAAAAGAAAACCCAATTAAATAAGAGGTGATTCTTTGGTTCACAATGGGAATTATAATAGGGAAGTCATGGCTCCAATGACAGTCTTTACGAACTAAAGAAATCAGACCTTCAGTAATCTGAATTGGGTAGATGTCAGCACGATCTAATGAAGATAGTTGGTTTCTGATAGATTCTCTATCATTATAAAAAGATAGTTCAAGGGAACAATCTCATCTACAGTAGGTTCATGAAGAGGCTCAGTGGGTTCTTTACCTTTAGACGAACACCTTTGAGAAAGGGAGCCTCTGGTTCTAGAAGGTGGAGTAGAACTGGATGAAGGTAGAGAAGAACCTCGTGCGGATGAAGACCCTAGATTACGAAGTATACCTCCTCTTTTGCTCCTAACAGGAGCAAGATGAAGGTTATCAATAATGGGGACTCTCCTAGGTTTAGGGTTTGACGAAGACATAATAGTACGAGGAAGAAGGAAACGAGAATTAAATATTTTGAGAACTTTACGTGAGAAAGACAAAAGTGAAAACTATATTTATACTTAGAAGCAACCGTCAAAGAAAAAGCTATAATAATGGAAACGTCATGATGAGAGCTGACGTTTCGTAATTGGTGAAGCCGTGAAAAAGCCTTAAAAGCGCTGAAAAGTCGCAAAACCAATCAGAAGTTGCCACGTGTAGTGGGCATTAAATAGAAGTGACAAATGAAGCGTCAGTTCCAGAGGAGAATTAATGGCGGTAAATATTCCCGCTTTAATAAAATCCACTTTCCAAATATTCTATTGATGAATACATGGCAAGTGGGGGGATTATCTGTATTGGTAAAAATTAAGTTCATATATATTGAATTTAATGAAAGATAATGTGTCATGACACGTAGACTGGTCAAAGGATGACGATCAGCAAAGAACAGTTAAAGAGGCACGAGATACAACAGACACGAGCAGAGATTCGAGACACTCGGTACCCGCACCTCTTTATGTTCAAAAGTCAAGATAAGAGAATGAACCTGGCAGCAAAAGTAGGAATGAATATAATATTTAATAGGTATTAAATACTGAGAACGTTAGAGAATCTGTATTGAATAACAATGATTATCATTTATAACGTAGCATTAAATACCTTTAATTATCTATAATGACCTTATTATGACAAAAGTAAAACGTATCACCTAGAAATAGCTATAAAAGGGGCAACCTGATCATTTGTAAAGACACGAAATATTACTGGAATATACTAATTTACTTCGCTTTCTATTTAACTTTTATTTACATACATTATTCATATTTCTATTTGATTATCAGTAACCCAAATTCTTCTAAAAATAAGTTTTGGCAAAAATCCCACCTTTTGGTTAAACAACAATATCAAAGCACAAGCGACTTCATAGTCCAGCAATAAAATATACACGTCATAGACACGCAGGCGTTAATGAGTATAATCTCTGGTACGGAAGACATGAAAAACTACATACTATAAACAAGACTAGCTTGTGTAAAAATTACGTTGATGCTAGCGTTGTAACTCAAGGAACGTTTAACATGCAAGCATTTCCACTTTTGCAAACTTTAGGTTTCAAGATCTCCATTATGTAGTTTGAATGTTCATTTTATTCATATTTTTTTACATATAATTAGTAACCCAAGAAATTGTGCTGTTCTTAACTTAATCTTTAAGTTTGTCTGGATAAGTTTAATATTAGCATAAAACGGGATAAAAAACTAATCGAATTCTCGACTTACAAAGCAAGTGTAGCGAAAAGTTGAAGCATGATCTCTAATCATTTGATTGCAATCTTAAATATGTGGTTTGCACTTGAAAACAAAATTGTAAGTCCTAATTAAGGTTCAATTGCTTATCATGGTATTTATTCAAAGAAGGGATGATCATCACGCAAATTACTCCCCCGGTTACCATCAAATAGGTGGAAAACATTACAAAAAGAAAAAAGAAATTACACAGCTAATAAAGTGGGACCCGATATTCCACTTGTCAAATATGTTGAAAGAGACACATTATAATTGTTGGAATATATACTATTAACCATGAGTTTGGTTTAGATATAGTATTTATTATGAAATAATTATTTATTCAAGTTTAATAAAGTTTAACATAGATCATATATTAGTCTGTGTCCTTTGCTTATATAGTAGATAATTTAGTGTATAGAGTTTAGCTTATACACGGAAGATTAAATCATCGGTTCTTATAAGTATAAAGTTTGAGTTCACAATCGAATTATGGAATTGGACAAACCATCATGGATGATTGTAGCATAAGATTAAATATAATTTATCTTGATTATATGAATGATTTAGTTCCAACATCATGTGCTAGTACATTTTGTATGTATTGAATGGACCAAGTAGAGATAAATATTTTATACTGACTTAATAAAATAAACTCTCTAGGCATTAAATGTACTTATACTCTTAATCTTGTTATAATTATTATTAGTTGTGTACATTATTATTGTTTTGATTTATTAAAATGCGAGATTCTTTCATGGGTCAATATGCCTGGTAAATTGGATAATAATATACATTGGAGAAGTAATAGTTAATTGATGGAATTCATGTCTCAGTTTAGAGATTGATGATACACCTTATGAAAGCTTATAAGTTTTCATGTGTAAACCCGGCCGGTGGATTTTGTATCTGACACAGGAAATAAGTTAAGCGAAAGTCTAAAGAAAATCAATAAATTAATTCGTCAGTAATTTAATTTAATTGATTAATATTTGGATCTTAACATGAGGAGTTAAATAAGATTCAATGGATGAATTTCGAAATTGAATAAGGAGTGCAATTACGAATTTTTAGTGGAATAATTTATAATTAATTATGGTAGATATTAATTTCAAAAATTAAAAATTAATTTCATAATTGGAGCCTTGTTAATTAAATTCTTTGATCTCTACTGTACCTAAATAATAGGAAATAAAAGAATCTTTTTTCTGGTGAAAAAGAAAATCCAACAGGTTTTGGAAAAGGGTTTTAACCCTTAAAATTTGTGCTATAAATACATAAGATTTTTCACCTAGAAGGAGTAAGACAAGGTGGTCGGAATTTTTAGCCAAGTTTTTCTCAAAATTTCGCCCACACAAAATTATTTCCAGATATTATTTGGGTAACACAGTAGAAGACCGTGGAACGTTCAGAGATCATGATCGTGCGGGTGATGGAGATTTCATCGAATTACTACGGAATTGGAGGCTCACATGATAATGAAGCTTTGTTCACGCTTCAAGAGGTAATCCGTGAAATTCTGTTTATGCTAGTTGTCTATATTACATGTGATTTTGATACTGGGATTGCTTCCGCTGCTTATTAAAATCTATCAATTGGTATCAAAGCCCACTCACATCTTATTAGATAACTAAGTTTTTCATGAAACAAGAATATCGTATTTATGTGCGTTTTTGAATTACATATATATGTGGTTTTCTGAAAAACTACATTATTGTTTTGTGAATTAACTGCGCAAAAAAAAGAAAAATTGGATTATTCTTGTAATCATGAGTTATCTGTTTTTATTGATATATGATTGGGATGATCTGGATATTTTTTTGGTAAACCTTAGGAAAGTGCAAAACCTGATTTTGACCGAATTGCCAGTATTTTCGGAGGTCAGCGAACTTGACAGACTTCGATTGAGCTGAAATTTGGTGGGTCCATCGAAAACGACGTGGTGAGAAAAAATTACTGCTTTTGCACTGAATCATGATTTGTTCAGCATTTTGAGGCCGTTTGGACTGTGTTTTGGACGTTTTTCTATTTTCTATAAATTATCTTTTAATAATTTGAATTCATTTTTAATTCAATGGTAGTGGGGATGACTCCATCAACTTGTGATATAATAGGTTTACCCATTGGCTATTAGTAAATAGACGTGTTGCTGTATTAAATTTAATAATAGAGGTGTAGGATTTTATTGACTAGGTCTTACAAGATATAATTGTTAATGTGTGATGACTTAATTATTTTTGTAAGAAAGTGAAATCCTCTGTTTGATATCCTGGATGACTAATACTTGGAGCGTTTGGCATATTTTTGCATAAAAAATTTCTCAAATTTTAGTTTATGTTTTCATGCCCTACGTGATCACTAGTCTTTGATTTTTGATAAAAGAATTTGTTCTCTTGTTGGAGTTGTAAATTAGTGAAATATGACAGTAGTTTGTATGAGTTTTATATATTTGCCATGGCTTTTTAAGTTATGGCGCATAATCTGCCATAAAATAATTTTGTGAGATACATGTATCTTCACTCGTAAATTGAGAATTTTGTGAGTAATAAATAGTTACCATTAAAGTGGTTTGTTTATTTGAACTCATAAAAAATTCTTAATAAATTTGTATATGTGAAATTGCATCTATTTATAGATCGAGCATTATGATTAATAAGTAGGATCCATAAAATGATCTATTTATTTGAGTCACTAAAATCTGCTTAATGTACCTGTAACGGCCCGATCGGCGTTTTGAGCTTTTGCACCTTGATCGCTAGTGCTCGGGCATGACTTGCCCCATGTAATGTATTATAACTGATGTAGATCACTGGTTTTGGTTTTCAGGAAAATCGGAATGAATTTGAAGGAACAATCTCAGTTGAAAATTTTGAATTCGAAAGGTTTGACCAATGATTTGACTTATTTGTATATGAGATCAGATTGGAAATTTTATGATTTGGTTAGCTCTGTTAGGTGATTTGGGACTTGGGAGCGTGATCGGAATGCATTTTAGAAGTCCGTGGAAGGTTTAGCTTGAATTGGCGAAAGTGAGATTTCAGCATTTTCCGATTGACAGGTGAGATTTTGATGTAGAAGTCGGAATGGAATTATGAGAGTTGCAGTAGCTTCATTATGTCATTTGGGATGTGTGTACAAAATTTTAGGTCATTCGGACGTCGTTTGGTCGGGTTTTTGATCGAAAGTGTATTTCGGAAGTTTTTGAAAACTTAGACTCGAATTCGATGGTTTTGAGTAACTTGATGTTGTTTGAGGTATTTTGATGATTGGAACAAGTTTGAATGATTTTATGGGTTATGTTGGTAGGTTTGGTTGAGGTGCCGAGGTCCTCGGGTGAGTTTCGGGAGGCTAAGCGGATCAGTTGCATGTTTGAGATCTTCAAAAAAAATTGCAGGTCAGTTGCAGGTATTTTTGGCCTTCGCATTCGCGAAGGGGATCTCGCATTCGCGAAGGGCCAGGGTTCGTGAGCATCGCGTTCACGAGGTTCCATGCTGCGTTCGCGAAGGTTTGAGTGACGCTGCATCCCCATTCGCGAGTGTGGATACGCGATCGCGAAAGAGGTTTTGGGTCTGATGGTCAGATATTCATCGCGTTCTCGTGGAAGCGAACACATTCGCGAATATCAAAACTGTGGAAGAAGTACGTTCGCAAATGGCATGTCGCGCTCGCATAAGGTGAAAGATGGTCAACATAATCTTATGCTACGTGTTAGCGAGAGATGGACCGCGTTCGCGAAGAAGGCTTTTAAAGCATGTGCAGAAAGTTTTAATAGCTCTTGTCTGCGATTTTTGAGCTAACTTTCAACATTTTTAGGCAATTTTGGAGCTTCTTGAGGAATCCACCTAGAAGTTCGTGGAAACTAAGCCTAAAATTGAAGAACTAGGGCTTGCGAAATTGAACTTTTGATTTGGGATTTGAAGGACCATTTGGGGTCAGATTTGAGAACTTTTGATATGTATGAACTCGTCGGGAGATGAGAAATCTAATGATGTGAAAAATTCTAAATTTCGAGAAGTGGACCCGGGGTTCAGATTTTGGTAATTTCGGGATTTGTGTCCGTCATTAATTATTTTGCTTGGGATTTGTTCCCTTAGCATATTGTGATGTATTCGCTCTCATATTGAATAGATTCGACGTGCGTTGAGGCCAATTTGAGGAGCAAAGGCGTCGCGAGCTAGAGATTTTGCCCGTTTGAGGTAAGTAATGATTATAAATACTGTTCTGAGGGTTTGAAACCCCGGATTACACAGCGCTGCATTACTTTGAGGTGACTTACATGCAAGATGATGAGCGTGGGGTAGAGCACCGCTGGGGATTGTGACCTAGTCCATCCCGAATGATTATTTTTAATGCGTATTTAAAAGTTAATTATTTGATGTTATTAGATTTAGGTTGTATGCCATGTGTTGGGGCCTTGTGCCGACTTGTTAAGACCCTTAGGGGTATTTTTACTATATTTCCTCACTCTATTTGTTTGAAAGCATATCCTCAGTCATGTTTTACATGTTTATCACTCAAATCTGGTTTTATCACTATATTCTTAAAAATTGTGGAAACTGTTTGGGCTGAGTTCCATGTTTTACTAATGGTCCGAGTGATCGTGAGATAATGATTGAGATGGACTAAGAGTCTGATGGTAAGGTTAATGACTTAGAGAGGCGGAGGGCCTAGTTGTGAGGATTACATATCTATGGACCGGGCTGCACACCGCAGTAATATATATATATATATATATATATATATATATATATATATATATATATATATATATATATATATATATACACACACACACACACATCGGGTTACATGCCGCAACGATACTTATATGGATCGGGCTGCACGCCGTAACAATATAGCGCTTTGGCGGTAGGAGCCCCTCCCTGACTCTGCACACCCCCAGTGAGCGCCGTCGACGAAATATATGGATCGGGCTGCATACCGCAACGATATATGGACCGGGCTGCACGCCACATCGGTTACTATATAGTACCTATGGAGCATGAATACTGAGTGCGAGTATTGATTGGTAAGAGATGAGTCATGAGTGACAGAGAGACTAGCCCGAGGGGCGATAGATATATACATGCACATGAGTGATACTTTGACTTAGATACCTGTTTATGAACCTATTTGATTCCACTCCTCTTTAAAATGAGGTTCAATCGAATATGTTAATTTATTGACTGTTTTCGCTCATTTTTATCTATTGAGTCTCTGTCGAAATATTGAACAAATATTTTAAAATAAATTTTATGTAAACTGGGGTTTATGAGATATTCAGAATTTAATCACTAATTTGGCATTGGTTATTTCCACTGTAATATTCATGTTAAGAGTTGTTCATGATTACGGTTTTGCCCTAGGGGCTATTTTACGAACTATGTTTTGCCCGAGGGGCCGATTATAGTTTTCATCTCTTTTATTATAAATGGTATTGGATCCCTACTAAAATTTCTGAAAGGTATTTTAAATGATTTTTACCAAAAAGCTGAACTTAAAATGAGACGATTGACTCATATTATGATTTGAAAGCCGGTTGTGCTTATTGAGCCTAATGTAAAAATGTGGATTTATTGTTTCCTACTGCTCAGTATTTATTTACTCTTATTACTTACTTGGTTGGAGTACTCACATTACTTCCTGTACCTCGTGTGCAGATGCCGGTATTTATTCACCCCGTAACGGGTTTTGAGCTGATCATAGGCTGAGTCGAGTTTAGCAAGGTGGCTGCCAGTGTTCACAACACCGCTCGTCTCCCTTTTCCTTCATCAGTCTTGTTTTGTACATTCAGACCTTGTGGTTGTATTTATACTCTATAGATGCTCGTGAATTGTGACACTCCGATTTGGACTGCATTTGGATTTCATTCCGCACTTAATAAAGAAATATTTTGTTAGAATGTGGTTATTTATATATGCTAAAACTGCTTATTAATGTTAACTATTTCTTAAAAGGCGAATTGGGTTGGTTGGCTGACCTTGTCTTCACGAGAGGCGTCATCACGACCGGATCGAGGTTTGGGTCATGACAAGTTGGTATCAGAGCCTAGCTTACATAGGTCTCACGAATCATGAGTAGGTTCGTAGATTCTCGCAGATTGGTACAGAGACGTCTATATTTATCCTCGAGAGGCTGCAGAACATTTAGGAAAACATCACATTCTTGAATTCTTATCGTGCGTCCTTGATTCAGTTTGAAAAGTAATTATTGAAATTCCTTCCACGCGTTCGTATGCGCGCATGAGCTCTCAGTATCAGATTTTCCTTGATGACTTGTGATTCCCCAATCGAGGGGTGAGATGTGATCTCTGTGAGTTTATGTTGGGCCAGTCTGGAGGACTTGAGGTCGGATCTTTGCCTATGGCTTGAGCACCGAGGTGCTGATTGTGTGAACAAGTATTTTGAACTTATATGTTTGGTAGTGTCCCCGTTAGTATAAGTGATGGCCGTGTCTATGAGATGAGTATGTTAATACTGCGAGATGTATCTATATGACGTGAGAGTGACAAAAAAGGCCTGATGAAGGATAGAGGAACTATTAGGTGCTGGAATTCCATCTTGCTTTGAGGTATAGCCCCGAGTTATGGGCGTGTGAAGGATCTTTTCATGTTTCCCAGTTGAGAGTGAAGTAAAAGTTTATATTTCGGCAAGTTCAGACTCAGGACGACTAAGTGAATGCGTACAGTTTATGACGCTGGAAGGTATACAGAAATGTTAATTGAAGGCAAAGCAGATGGGGTATATCCTGCGAGAAATTCTGGGGTTGTGTGACCCTTATGTGACTGTTAGAAGATCCCATGTGCAAGTGAAATGTAAGTGTTGAAATTTGGATTTTGGGTTGCTTAAGAGAGTGGGCTTAACTGTTGTGAGAATGAGTGCAAGGTTTGCCGAAGATTTAAGTACCAGATGGTCTATTTTTCACAAGCTTATAAAGGATTGAGTTTCATCTCACTATGATATTATGGCAGCAATATAGTATATACATTATGAGTTAGTGGGTGTGTTTTGGTCTATGTCTTCGAGCCAAGGGAGGGAGTTTGCTACTGATTTGCGTATTGCACAGTTATGTGCTATGTTGGTAGATAATGCTCAGTGTATAGAGCAGGAAGTTGCTTTGTCGTATTGGGATGAGGATTTCATTCTGCGGTGCTGGAGAGCCAATAAGGCACGGGTGGTTCTGTTCATTTGGCCAGGTAAATTGCAGTTGAATAAGAGTGAATGAATCTCGAGAATGGTTCTAATTTGTTCAAGATTCTACAGAGAACAATCGGATACTTTAAAGTTGTATGTGTTGTTAGAGACTGAGTTTTCATTGGAAGAGGTCAAGACTTGTGGTAATTCTATGTTAATTATGGGATTTTATGTTACAGTATCAGGAAAGTAAAGGTAACAGATTTAGATTTGCAGGAAGTTCTTCAGAGTAAAATATTCTGGAATGTGGTGTTTCGGGGAATATTTGAGAGAGTATTCAACGACATATGAGCCTTAGACAGTGTGGCTTTATGCTTGGTTCTGTGTGGTAAGTCTGAGTTGAGGTTTGTGGTGCTACATCAAAAAGGAAATATCAAGTTGAAGATGAATCAGAAGGAAATTTAGATAGATGGGGTAATTTGGTAGTAGACCGGACCGATATGGTAAGGATATGATTTGTTCCTTATGGGTGTTTGAGGTAATCAGTTCCTATAGGTATTTTGTGGCAATGCTCTTAGGTTTTGACGGCTTGTGTAGCTTGGTCGAGTTAGAAGGATTCAGTTCTGCAAGTTCTAATTTGTGCAAAAGGAACTCGGAGAGTTCTTGATGGGTTTTACTATGGTTTGGAAATGTATATTTTCTATGGGCATGCAGAGCATGGGATGTATAGTGATTTTTGTTCTATATGGGACCAATGGAAAGTTCTTGACTAGTTGAGTGAGTAGATGTCTGTGGCTCGGAAGGGAGATAAGTTTTCATGTTAGCTTCAGATGGTACAGTCTGTGCGGTATGTTATGTAAGATTGAGAATTGCATGTGTAAGGTCACGATTCACATTTGAATGGAAGGTCATAAATTCTTAGGCAGCACAGGCAGTTTCAGATAAATAGAGAAATGAGCTTCAAATGAATTAAGAAATGATCTTCAGATGGTTAAGGAAATGGTAATGCTAATTGAGGTGATTTGACGAGGGTATATGTTTCAGAAAGAGGCAATGTGATTATGATGGTACTTCGAAAGTATTGCGGCACTTCTTGTCAGATCGGCTGCTGATATTTGAATTTTCTTGGCAGCACAGAAGAATCTTAGAGTATCTCTCATGGAATGATTGAGTACTAGAGGTGAGTTATATATTCGAGTGACGGAATTGGGATCAAATATGGTAATTCATGTGTTTTATGGACTTGGAGACTGGAAGTTCTCATATGCAGGTTAGCTTGTGTTTGTGGATGGCAAAATGTGGGTAAGTTGGTCAGATATTAGTATATGGTACGATTCAGTCATTATGGACCTTCAAATGATTATTTATCTGTTGTGTGTAACTGGAGTTGATGTGTGGTCCATTGGTAGACCTATACGGATATGTGTTTGGCATCGAGACGATTTTGTTGATTTTGAGTTGTTGTTGGCGAAGGATATGTTGACTCGGTCATTTTGAGCTATGAGCAATTAGGGGGATCTATGAGTTACCTTTCTGTGTTGTGAGACATTACGATCTATTAGTTATACGCACCTATGGTGCGGTTCTATTGGAGTTTCATAATGGAAGTCGAGCGGGAAGAGTAATTGGCAGTTGCTCGGTGAATGGTGTATCGGTTATGTCCTATCGGATTTGCATGGTGTGTGTCATTTATTTCACCGTGGGTGTAATGATTTTCTTTGGTTCTAGACATCAATTGAGCGTGGTTGTTGAGTTCGAGCATAGTGACTTGAGATGTTTTATATGGAGCAGTGTTTGGATAGGATCGCGCGTAGTAGCAAAGCTATGTGGAAATATGACCTTGCGGGTTAGATTAGTGTGTTATATTTCTATGATATGAGACGGGTTCTCAGTCGTGTGTTGTGATGGTACTGGTGAGCTTGAGGTACAACTCTTTCATTTGAGTTAGTTTCATGATGTGAGTGTGTTCGGATTATTGCTTATTGGTGTGCGGGCTGTACAAGTTGTGGCTTTAGCCTGTTTTGATGTGTCATGTCACTAGAGTAACTGTGTTGGACTAGATGAGATTGTTGGGGTCCTTAATGAATACAAACGAATTTTATTTCAGCATGTTTGATGGATAAATATTGAGGTTCGGCTCAGAAATTTGCTATGGTATTTGTCAGAGGAGAAGTGGTTTCATGAATCAGTGATCTGAGAAAAATAGCTATGGTTTATTGCGTGTTTCATTTATCGTCGACAGTATATGGCAGTGTTGGAATGAGACTTTAGTTGTTAAGAGGTTTTCTATTAGTACTCGATTGTTATGTGCAGCTGCTGTGATTAGAAGTTATCGCTGTGAGTTTTTGAGTTATGTGGTATATCATGTGATTGTACCTGAGATAGCATATATGGTTGTTACAACTTGTTTGGACTTATCCACCGTATGAATGTGAGATTCGGATCGTGTTAAGGGGTTTAGAAGCAGAAATGTGGTTCTATGGTTTATGGCCTAGAACGAATTGTGAAATTTCAGTTATGTTGTGTTATCGAACCTATGTGAGATAGGGTGACGTAGGGTCACCCCCAAGTATGTGTATGGTAAGGTTAGTCAGCGATTGCTTGGTGCTTGGAACAACTCTGAGTACGTTCGAGGACGAACGTGTGTTTAAGTGGGGGAGGATGTAACGACCTGACCGGTTGTTTTGAGCTTTTGCACCTTGATCGCCAGTGCTCGGGCATGACTTGCCCAATCTAATGTATTATGACTGATGTAGATCATTGGTTTTGGTTTTCAGGAAAAATCGGAATGAATTTGAAGGAATAATCTCAGTGAAAACTTTGAATTTGAAAGGTTTGACCAAGGATTTGACTTATTTGAATATGAGCTCGGATCGGAATTTTTATGATTTGGTTAGCTCCGTTAGGTGATTTGGGACTTGGGAGCGTGATCGGAATGGATTTTGATAGTCCGTGGAAGGTTTAGCCTTGAATTGGCGAAAGTGAGATTTTGGCATTTTCCGGTTGATAGGTGAGATTTTGATGTAGAGGTTGGAATGGAATTTCGAGAGTTGCAGTAGCTTCGTTATGTCATTTGGGATGTCTGTCCAAATTTTCAGGTCATTCGGACGTCGTTTGGTCGTGTTTTTGATTGAAAGTGTATTTCAGAAGTTTTTGGAAACTTAGACTTTAATTCGATGAGTTTTGAGTAATTTGATGTTATTTGAGGTGTTTTGATGATTGGAACAAGTTTGAATGATGTTATCGGTTATGTTGGTAGATTTGGTTGAGGTCCCGAGGGCCTCGGGTGTGTTTCGGAAGGCTAAGCAGATAAGTTGCATGTTTGAGAACTTCAGAAAAATTGCAGGCCAGTTGCAGGCATTTTTGGCCTTCGCGTTCACGAAGGGCCGGGGATCGTGAGCATCGCATTCGCGAGGTTCCATGCTGAGTTCGCGAAGGTTTGAGTGAGGCTACATCATGTTCGTGACTATGGATACGCAATCGCAAAAGAGGTTTTAGGGCTGATGGTCAGATATTTATCGTGTTAGCGTGGAAGCCAACGCGTTCGCGAACTTCAAAACTGTGGAAGCAGTGCGTTCGGGTAAGGTAAAAGATGGTCAACATAATCTTGTGCTACGCGTTCGTGAGATATGGACCGCCTTCGCGAAGAAGACTTTTAAATCCTGGGCAGAATGTTTTAATAGCTCTTGTCCGCGATTTTTGAGCTAACTTTCACCATTTTGGGCGATTTTGGAGCTTCTTGAGAGGAATTGAAGAGAGATTCAAAAGAACACCTGGAGGTAAGATTTTAAAACTCAATACTTGATTATATTGTGAAATCCATCTAGAAGTTCATGGAAACTAATCCTAAAATTGAAGAACTAGGGATTGAGAAATTGAACTTTTGATTTGGGATTTGAAGGACCATTTGGGGTCGGATTTGAGAACTTTTGATATTTATGAACTCGTGGGGAGATGAGGAATCTAATGATGTGAAAAATTCTAAGTTTTGAGAAGTGGACAGGGGGCTCGGGTTTTGGTAATTTCGGGATTTGTGCTCGTTATTGTTTATTTTTGCTTGGGCTTTGTTCCCATAGCATATTGTGATGTATTCGCTCTGATTTTGGATGGATTCGATGTGCGTAGAGGCCGATTTAAGGATCAAAGGCGTCACGAGCTAGAGATTTTGCCAGTACGAGATTACACAGCGTTGCATTACTTTTAGGTGACTTACACGCTAGATGACAAGCGTGGGGTAGAGAACCGCTGGGGATTGTGACCTAGTCCATCCCAAATGATTATTTTTAATGCTTATTTGAAACTTAATTGTTTGATGTTATTATATTTGGGTTGTATGCCATGTTTGGGGCCTTGTGCCAACTTGTTGAGATCCTTAGGGGTATTTTTACTATCTTTCCTCACTCTATTTGGTTGAAAGCACATCCTCAGTCATGTTTTGCCTGTTTATCACTCAAATCTGGCTTTACCACAATATTCTTAAAAAATATGGAAACTATTTGGGTTGAGTTCCCTGTTTTACTAATGGTCCGAGTGATCGTGAGATGATGGCTGAGATAGACTGAGAGTCTGATGGTAAGGTTAATGACTGAGAGAGGCCGAAGGCCTAGTTGTGAGGATTATATATCTATGTACCGGGTTGCACGTCGCATCAATATATATATATATATATATATATATATATCTATATATATATATATATATATATATATATATGAATACGGATCGAGTTGCACGCAGCAACGATACTTATATTGATCGGGTTGCACGCCGCATCGATATGTTTGATTGGACTGCACGGCGCAACGATATAGCACTTGGGCTATAGGAGCCCCTCTCGGAGTCTGCACACCCCTAGTGAGCACCATCGACAAAATATATTGATCGGGCTGCACTCCGCAGCGATATACGGATCGGGCTGCACGCTGCAGTGGTTACTATATGGTGCCTATGGAGCATGAATGCTGAGTGCGAGTATTGATTGGTAAGAGATGAGTCACAAGTGACAGAGAGGCTAGCCCGAGGGGCGATAGATATATACATGCACATGAGTGATACTTTGCCTAAGATACCTGTTTATGAACTTATTTGATTCCACTCCTCTTTAAAATGAGCTTCTATCGAGTATGTTGATTTATTGACTATTTTTACTCATTTTTATATATTGAGTCTCTGTCGAAATGTTGAATAAATGTTCTAAAACGACTTTTATGTAAACTGGGGTTTATGAGATGTTCAGAATTTAACCACTAATTTGGCATTGGTTATTTCCACTGAGATATTTAAGTTACGAGGTGTTCATGATTACGGTTTTGCCCGAGGGGCTGTTTTACGAACTATGTTTTGCCTGAGGGGCTGATTATAGTTTTCATCTCTTTTATTACAAATGGTATTGAATCCCTACTGAAATTGCTAAAAGGTATTTTAAATGATTTTTACCAAAAAGTTAAATTTAAAATGAGACGATTGACTCGTATTATGATTTGAAAGCCGATTGTGCTTATTGAGCCTAATGTAAAAATGTGGATTCATTGTTTCCTACTGCTCAGTCTTTATTTACTCTTATTACTTACTGGGTTGGAGTACTCACATTACTCCCTGCACCTCGTGTGCAGATGCAGGTATTTATTCACCTAGTAGTGTGTTTTGAGCTGATCATAGGTTGAGTCATCGTAGTTTAGCAAGGTGGCTGCCAGCGTTCGCAACACCGCTCGTCTCCCTTTTCCTTCATCAGTCTTGTTTTGTACATTCAGACCTTGTGGTTGTATTTATAATCTATATATGCTCGTGACTTGTGACATCCCGATTTGGGCTGTGTTTGGGTTTTATTCTGCACTTAATGAATAAATCTTTTGTCAGACTGTGGTTATTTAATTATGCTAAAACAGCTTATTAATGTTAACTATTTCTACAAAAAGTGACTTGGGTTGGTTGACTAGCCTTGTATTCACGAGAGGCGCCATCACGATCGGATCGGGGTTTAGGTCGCGACAGTACCATGTGAAAATTATCCTTGATAAATTTACATTAGTGTTGGAGGTTCTTAACTAGAAAAAAAGTTTTATCTTTGGGTACTATTGAGACTAATTCCACCCATGAGAAGAGATATTAAGTTTTCTGCCGAATGGGAGAATATATAATATCTTATGTTCTTGTGTGTTTAATAAGGAGAATGGAAATCAATATCATATTTATTTTAATTCATGAAACTGCATAAAATGGTTATTCTCCGAGTTTGGTTACAGGCTAGTGGTCATGAATTTGACGAGCTCCGATTGACCTGAAACTTGGTAGGTTCATCGAAAAAGATCTAGTAAGAAAAACTCAACGTTATGCAGTGAATGATGCTATTTTTTGGCATTTTAAGGCCGTTTAGATGGGTTTTCAAGCAGTTTATTATATTGAATTTGTTATAAATATAAAAAATTATTCTTTATATATCGGCCATATTTGTGTTAATCTGAAGTATGATTATTTAACTTGATATGATATATAGCAAGAATGACAATCACATGGATTTAATCTTAAATATGCTGAAAATAATTTATTCGAATTTGGTCTAGTTTTTGGCAATCGTGAATTTTACGATCTCTGAATGACCTAAAATTCGGTAAGACCATCGGAAATGATCAGTTAAGATAAACTCACTGCTATGCAGTGAATCACATCGTATTTTGACGATTTGGGATCATTCAGATGAGTTTTTTGGAGGTTTGGCGGATTAAAATGTGATTTACGTACGAAAAGGTATTCTTTCTATCAGCTTATTTATGTCTATCTAGAATGATAACACATGTTGATTTGATATGAATTGGTATATGATAAGAATGTAGGTCATATTTAAATTCTTAAAAAATGCTTAAAATGGTAATTTTCCAAATTTGATCGCAATTTTTGGAGATTGTGATTTTAACGATCTCCGATTGATTTGAATTTTGATAGCTTTATCAGAAATAACCTAGTGAAAAATACTCATTGTTATGCAGTGAAAAACATTAATTTTAGCATTTTAAGACTGTTTAAATGGGGTATTGAGCATTTTTTTTAATTATGGAACTTAATCCTTAGAGAAAAGTTCGTGGTTGTACTAAAATGGTAATAGAAATTAACTCCTATGGTCTCTATTTTTTGTTTATAATGAGATAATAAATTTACGCATTGACATTGGGTCTTCCTCCATATTAGATAAATTTATTATCATTATATTTGTAACTCAAACATAATCATGATTAAGTGGTGATAGAAATATATTTTTATGGTCTTCTAGTATTAATTTCAAGAGAGTAATAAATTTATGCGTTGACTTTAGGTCTTCCTCTATATCGGATAAATTTAGTGTAAGCTCACTAGGTGAAATACTAGTAATTGATATCGTGTACTTACTCTCCATTGGAGTATACATGTTGGATCAACGGAACTAGAGCTATTAATTATGATTTTCACTTGACTTAAATTAATAGTATATACTCTACATCTGAGTTTATCACTACCCATTTACACAATAGGTCGTGATGGCGCCCAACACCATTGCCGGGCAATCCAACGCGGAATTATAAATAAATTCTTCCTTTTGCCATTTTGCCAATTAGTTTCAGAAATCTCTTAAATTATGGTTAACACAAGTAATGAACGTTAGGGTACCCAAAATAATTATACAGTTTCCCAAAAGAAATAATCTACCAAAGTGTGTGCCAAGACCTGGTGTCACAAGTTACGCATAACTAGTAGAATATACAAAAGTACAATCCTATCCTTTTGTCCAAAACGGGATAGACGGTAAAAAAAATAAGTAAGAGAAACTCCATCAAGCTGCTGAACTGCACAGGAGGGGAGCAGCTCACCGTGGAAGTCTCAGAATAAGCTCAGAGATACGCATCAGACTGGTAGTCAAATGTACCTGCCTCAGACCCTGTACAAATAAGTACAGAAGCGTAGTATGAGTACATAAACAATATGTATCCATTAAGTATCCTGTCTAATCTCGAAGAAGTAGAGACAAGAGGTCGACTTGACACTTACTAAAATCAAAATAATGTAAGGTATAAATTACATTGTGCATCGGTAAAAGTAATCAAATAAGAGTATGTAGCAAGAAATAACATGTCCTCTCCTAAGTTATGCCACCACTGGCTACTTCATCTCAGGGCAATTAATAATCTAATCATAGAAATTCTGAATAAAACAGGCGCAAATGGTGCCGAGGTCGTACGACCTGATCCAACATAAAGTAAATTGTGCACTGCCAAGGGTCGAGCAGCATGAACCATAGATGCATCTATTACCCCGCTTGCGAATCAACCATGCGACGTAGTCACATATATTTAAACATATCAACAGACAAACAATGACATATAAATGGAGATAAATTACTCAAAGCATTATCATCTTCCTTTTTTAAATACCACGAATGGTCGTATTCCTCTGAATTTAATCTGAATTATCATAATCAACACAATTAAACAAATTAAATTAAATGTAGAGTTGCAAAGATACCACATAAAACATGCTTTTGGGGTCCTAAACTAACCAAACTTAGCACGATATTAGCTACGCACAGACTCTCGTCACCTAGTGCGTACGTAGCCCCCACATTTAATGACATATTATTAGATTACATCACCTATGAGTAAAATTCCCTCTTACAAGGTTAGATAGGAGGCTCAACTTGCTCTAAGTGTACTTCCAATACCAAGAACGAGCCCGGACCCTCAAATTGGTGCCGAACGATTTCAAACTCAAGATGCTAGGTGAAGTCCTTCTATCAAAAGCTCCAAAATCACCCAATGGAGGAGTGAAAAAGTGATAAAAATAAATTAGAACCCGTATTAAATGAACCTCACTACTTCAACGATTTTCGCATCTGCGATCAGGGGACCGCATCTAAGAGAAATGGACCGCATTTGCGAAATTGGTCAAAAGAGTTGGGACCACTTTTGCGGTCTCAAGGCCGCATCTTGGGAACCGCTTCTGCGGCTTGGGATCCGTTTCTGCAGTTCCCGGTCTGGACTGCCCTTGGCCGCTTCTGCGATGGAAGGACCGCATCTGCGGTCCACCAACCACAGGTGTGGTTATGATAGAAGCAACAGCTTCAGCTCTTCCCAAAAAATTTCACTTCACTTGAGTCTCGTCCGATTGACGCTCAGGGCGCCTAGGCCCCGCCCAAATATACTAACAAGTCTGAAATCACGAAACGAACCTACTAAAAAATTCGAAACGCCCGAAACAACGCTAAATCTAAGAATCACCCCCTAAAACCAATTGAATAAAACTTATGAACTACAAGTTCTTAATTTTCCTCTAACGGACCAAAACGCCCTTAAACTATTTGGATTGACACCAAATTTTGCGGGTAGGTCTTAAATGATATTTCGGACTTGTACCGGACTTCGGAACCAACATACGATCCCGATACCCATGAATTCAATCATTAGTTAGTTTCTTTAAATCCTTAATATTTTAGATTAACAATTTCTAACAAAAATTCATTACTAGGGCTAGGGACCTTGGAATTTGATTCCGGACATACGCCTAGGTCCCATATTTTCTTGCGGACCCTCCGAAACTGTCGAAACATGAATCCGGGCCCGTTTGCCCAAAATGTTGACCAAAGTCAAACTTAGCCTTTTGAGGAAATCCTAAAGAGTTAAATGTGCATATTTAAATCCAAAATCTTCTAAATCCCGAACCAACCATCCCCGCATGTCATAAATTAGTTAAAGGCATGGAGAATTTTATTTAGGGGAATCGAGTTCTAAAAAGGCAAATGATCGATCGGATCATTACATCCTCCACCTCTTAAACAAATGTTCGTCCTCGAACGGACATAGAAAAAGTACCTGAAGTGCTGAATAATTGAGGGTATCAACTCCGCATGTCCTACTCAGACTCACAGGTCGCCTCCTCGACTGGTTGGCCCCTCCACTGGACCTGCACTGCATAAATACTCTTGGACCTCAATTGGAGATCCTGTCTATTAATGATGGCAATTGGCTCCTCTTCATACTTCAGACTCTCATCCAGCTGAATGGTACTGAAGTTTAACGCATACGATAGGTCAGGGTGGTACTTCTGAAAAACCGGATGAACTCCTGATAAGCTGGGGGGCAGATTCAAGCTCATAGGCAACCTCCCCAACTCGTCTCAACAACTTAAAGGGGCCAATAAACCTTGGGCACTACTTGCTCTTCTTCCCAAACCTCATAATACCCTTTATTGGTGAGACTTTCAAGAGAACCTTCTCACCAACCATGAATGATACATCACGCGCCTTCTGATCCGCATAACTCTTATGTGTAGACTGAGCCGTGCAAAGCCTTTCTTGAATCAACTTCACCTTGGCCAAGGCATCTGTGCATTACCACCCCGTTTTCTCCGTTATATGCTTGTTCATGTTTCAATATATGTACTTGAGGAATTTGAGTCAATTCGGATCGAGTTTGGTAGGAAATGGGATGACTAGTCTCTTTAATGAAGGAATAGATTGGAAAAGTCAACCGGACATTGACTTGTGAGTTAAAA
>MU684886.1:0-18471 GCA_026770625.1 Nicotiana glauca | reverse complement strand
CTTGTTCATGTTTCAATATATGTACTTGGTGAATTTGAGTCAATTCGGATCGAGTGTGGTAGGAAATGGGATGACTAGTCTCTTTAATGAAGGAATAGATTGGAAAAGTCAACCGGACGTTGACTTGTGAGTTAGAGGGCTCGGAATCTATTTCCGATGGTTCGGTTAGCTTCGGGGGATGATTTTTGACTTAGGAGAGCGATCAGAATCGAATTTGGAGGTCCGGCGTAGAAATAGGCTCGAATTGGCGAAGTTGGAATTTTGGCGGAATCCGGTTGATAGGTGAGATTTTTATCCAGAAGTCGGAATGGAATTATGAGAGTTGCAGTAGCTCCGTTAGGTGATTTTGGATATGCGTGCAAAGTTTCAGGTCATTTGGAGGTGTTTAGGTCGGGTTTTTGATCGAATATGCAATTCGGAAGTTTTTAAGAAATTTGGACTTTGATTTGATCATAATTGAGGATTTTGATGTTAACGTTAGCGTTTTGATGATTCGAGCAAGTTTGAATGAAGTAATAGATCATGTCTGTGCTTTTGGTTGAGGTCCCGGGGGCCTCGGGATGGTTTCGGATGGTTAAACGGGAATTTTGAAGTATTGCATCAGGTCTGCAATTTTTAAGCTTCTGTTATTTCCGCATCTCCGGAAAAAGGACCGCAGGAGCGGTTCTGCAGATGCGGCTCTTTGATCGCAAAAGCGGCCAGAGGTGGCCTGGGGTGTTTCCATAGAAGCGGACCTTGGTCTGCTGAAGCGGTCTCCACAGAAGCGAATTCGTGACCGCAGAAGCGGTCCTGGGGAAAACGAGTGAGACCGCAGAAGCTGTCACTGGACCGCATAGGCAAAACCGCAGAAGCGGTTTGATATCCGCAAAAGCGGATTCTGAGGGGTTTAAGTGAAACCGCAAAAGCGCTTGTTTTACCGCAAAAGCGGGACCGCAGAAGCGGGACCGCAGAAGTGGTCAATGGATCGCAGAAGCGAAAATCAGAGAGAGGTTAAATGAGATCAGTGTATTCTATTTTCAGAAGTGTAAAATCAATTTGGGGTGCGAGCTAAGGCGATTTTTGGGCGATTTTGAGGAGCTTCGTAGGAGGATCATCAGGTAAGGATATTTGGTCTTGGTTTATGTTATTGTAGTGTAAAAACATGTATTAATCACTGAAAATTCAAGGAATTTAGGGGTAAAAATGGTGGTTAGCGCTTGAAGCCTAAAAGAAGCTAAATTTGGAATTTGAAGGGGGCTATTGAACTTCGATTTTGGTAAATTTTATATGTACGGAGTCGTGGCGAGACGAGGATTCCGAAAATGTAAATTTCGTAATTTTTCGAGAAGCAGGCCCGGGGCTTGGGTTTTGGCAACTTCATGTTTTTGGGTGTTTTTCGAGTCATTTCGATTGCGTTATGTTCCATTAGCCTATTTTGATGTATTCTTATTGGTTTTGATCAGATTTGGCACTCGAGGAGGTCGATTTGCGAGGGAAGCGCAAGGCAAGCTAAGATTTATGGCCGGTTCGATGTGAGTGGTAGACATGAATGATATACTGAGGGTTTGAAACCCCGTATTTGCACTATACGGTGCTATGTTGAGATGAAACACGCGTCGTGTGATGAGCGTGGTGAGATTGTGACTGGCGATTCAGACTTAGTCCATCCCGATTGATGGGTTTCCGTACTTAATGACTGAAACTGAGCTTATATCCGTATATTTGGGCTAGTTGCCATGTTTGGGGCCTTGTGCCGATCTGTAGAACCTTAGGGAAGCCTGTGGAGCTAAATAACCCCTATACTTGTTGAACACATACTCTCAGTCGTATTCTTAACTATAAAACATAATATGATTCGGTATTAGCAAATTGCACTCTAAATGAGAAATACCTAGGGTTGAATACCCTGCTTAAGCTGAGTGGGCCCGAGAGGCCAAGTCTATATTGACTGAGAGGGTTCGAGGACCCATAGCGAGGTATTTGATATATACCGGATCGGGCTGCACGCCGCAACAATATATACATATACATATATTGGATCGGACTGCACGCCGCAGTATTATATATATGATATATATATATGGATCGGACTGCATGCCGCAGTGTTATATATATATGGATCGGACTGCACGCCGCAGGAGTATAGCGCTTGGGTTGAAGGAGCCCCTCCGGAGTCTGCACACACCCTAGTGAGCGCAGTTACTTTTATATTGGATCGGGCTGCATGCCGCAACATTATATCTATTATGTTGGATCGGGCTGCACGCCGCATCACTATATATTCTATATTGGTTCGGGCTGCACGCCGCAGCAGTATTAGTAAGGATCGGGCTGAGCGCCGCAGCAGTGTTGGAAAATTGTAGGACAGTAGTAAACTGATACTGGACTTTCCTCCTTAGAGATGTTTTTACCTGTACTGTTACTTTTAGAACTGTTTAGTGTTCTTACAGGTTTTCTTACTTTCAGTTATTATTTATTTCTATTACACACTGAGTTGGAGTACTCACTCTACTCCCTGCACCTTGTGTGCAGATTCAGGGATCCAGGAGGGCAGTTGATATACATATTTTGCTGCTGCTTCAGCTTACTGCGGAGTTATCGATGTAGCTGCCGGCATTTGCAGGACCCGATCTCTCCTTCCCGTTATCTCTTGTACTTCTGCTTTAGACTTGGTTGTATAGTATATTATTCACATGTTTAGAGGCTCAGACTTGTGACACTAGATCTTGTTGGGCTGTTATTTTAGTTGTTTTGATTTCCGCACTATTATCATTATTATGAAATCAGGATATTTTACCTAAATTAGAAATGCTGAGTTAATAATTGGATTGGTTAACGGGTAATGGTCGGGCTTGCCTAGCAATGTGTTGGGCGCCATCACGACTGGGGTTTGGGTCGTGACAACATCTTGCACCAAATCTATATCGTATAACTTAGCCTCACCCAGCTTAAACCACCCAATAGGAGAATGACACCATCGACCATACAAACCCTCAAATAGGGCCATCTCAATACAGGACCGATAACTGTTCTTGTACGCAAACTCCGCCAAGGGAAAGAATTAATCCTACTGTCCCCCAAAGTCAATCACACAGGCTCTACGCATATCCTCCAAAATCCGAATCGTCCGCTCGGACTGTCTGTCGGTCTAAGGATGGAATTCTATGCTAAGCTCTACGTGGGTCCCCAACTCACTCTGAACAACTCTCTAGAAATGGGAAGTGAATTGCAGGCCTCTGTCTGATATAATGGAAACAGGCACACCGTGCAACGGACTATCTCCCGAATGTAAATCTGAGCGTACCTCTCTGCTGTATAAGTAGTCTCCACTGGAATAAAGTGGGCAGACTTGGTCAACCTATCAACGATGACCCATACTGAATCAAACTTCTGCAAAGTCCGTGACAACCCAACTACGAAATCCATGATAATGCACTCCCACTTCCACTCTGGTATAGGCATCTACTGAAGTAGGCCACCTAGCCTCTGATGTTCATACTTGACCTACTGGAAATTCAAAAACCAAGCCACATACTCCACTATGTCTTTCTTCATCCTCTGCCACCAATAATGCTGCCTCAAGTCACGATACATCTTCATAGCCCCCGGGTGGATGGAATACCGCAAACTGTGTGCCTCCTCTAGTATCCTCTCCCTCAGACCATCAACATTAGGAACACATAGATGACCCTGGAGCTATAACACCATCCTCGCCAATAGAAACCTCCTTGGCACCTCCCTGTAGCACTGTCTCTCTAAGAACTTCCAGATGTGGATCATCGAACTGTCGGGCATTTATCTCCCCTAATAATGAAGACTGAGCAACCATACATGCAAGAACCTGGATGGGCTCTGAAATGTCCAATTTCACTAGTCTATTAGCCAAGGACTGAATGTCCCAAGCTAGTGGCCTCTCCTCTGCTGGAATGAATGCCAAGCTACCCATACTCTCTGCCTTCCTGCTTAAGGCATCTGCGACCATGTTTGCCTTGCCCGAATGATAAAGAAAGGTGATATTATAATCCTTCAGTAACTCAAGCCATCTGCGCTCCCTCAAATTAAGATCCCTCTGCTTGAACAAATGTTTCAAGCTGCGATGATCAGTATAAACCTTGCATGACGTCCCATACAAGTAATGCCTCCATATCTTAAGAGCATGAATAATCACCGCCAACTCCAAATCGTGCAACATGATACTTTTTCTCATGAATCTTCAGCTGTTGGGAGGCATATACAATAACTCGCCCCTCCTGCATCAATATACAACCCAAGCCAATGCGTGAGGCATCACAATATACTATATATATCCCTGAACTGGAAAGCAACACAAGAACTGGTGCTATAGTCAAGGCTGTCTTGAACTTCTAGAAGCACGCCTTACAATTGTCGGACCAATGGAAAGGAGAACCCTTCTGGGTCAATCTAGTCAGAGGTGATGCAATAGATGAAAAAACCTGCATGAATCGCCTGTAATAGCCTGCTAACCCCAGGAAACTCCTGATCTCGGTCACTGAAGTAGGGCATGGTCAACTCTGATTTGCCTCAATATTTTTGGGATCCACCTTAATACCCTCTCCTAACACAATATCCCCAAGAATGCCACTGACTCTAGCTAAAACTCACACTTGGAGAACTTAGCATATAGCCTCTGCTCTCGCAATGTCTGAAGCACTACTCTCAGATGTTGCTCGTGCTCTCCCAGGCTACGTGAGTATATCAAGATGTCATCAATGAAGACGATGAAAAAGAAATCAATACAAGTCCTGAACACCTTGTTCATCAAGTCCATGAATGCCACCGGTGCATTAGTCAAGCCGAAAGACATCACCAGAAACTCATATGGCCATATCTAGTCTAGAATGCAATCTTCGGGACATCCGAGTCCTAGATCTTCAACTGATGGTAACCCGACCTCAAGTCGATCTTAGGGAACACCCTATCACCCTGTAACTAGTCGAACAAGTCATAAATACGAGGTAACAGATACTTCTTCTTGATGGTGACTTTATTTATGTCACGCCCCAACCTCGGGAGGCGCGACTGGCGCTCAATCAAGTGAACCCGACTGAGCAATCCTTACCGAGCACTTTCTACCCCAAATCAATATGAATATAGAACACATGACTTTCATTAATTTAGATAAGAATACATGGTGCATACTACATCATTGGTTCATTTCATATCACAAAGATTTACCGTACATAAGTTAGCTTCAAGGATTCTATAAGAGTTACAGTTTATAGAGATCACAAGTTTAGGATTACAACATATATAGTGGACTCCTCGAACACCCGTACATAACACACACTAGTGTCTTTGGAGCCTCTAAGGATACAACAGATAAGCGTAACTATGTCGGCAACAAGGCCCCGGCTATACCTCAAAAGTGGAAACCTGTAATAACAAAAGATACACCATATAGCCCCATGGAAGAAAAGGGGCTTACCGAGACTTCGAGTAGAAAAATGCTCTGCTACACACGATCGGCACTATCCACTATGGATCCACCTACAATCATAACACGAATGTAGCGCCCCCGGCAAAAGGGAACGTTAGTACATTTGAATTGTACTAGTATGTATAACTAAGCACCATTTTACTTGAAAGAACTATCAAATAGATACAAGCAAATAATATGGACAAATCAAAGAAGCAATTCATATAATCTTTCATACAATTTCCACAACATAGATTAGGGCATTTCTGTCACGTGTTCACCACTGTTCTCAATATCACAGCCATCTCGAGCGGAGTCCGGTCACGACACGACCGGCTAGGTAACCTTATTGGAGGCATTACTCTCAATCAATATTTTATTTCCCTTATCCGGAATTCAATATCAGCACATTACCACCATGTGTGCGGCGTGGTGTCCGATCACGACCCGATCGGCTAGGTCACCTCATTGGAGGCATTACTAGTCAACAACTCCAAATCTTTATCCCACGCATATCATAACAATTCATGGGCACTCATGGCCATCATCATCACGTCATTTTCCCTTTTCAATATTCATTTTAAAAGTTGTGATCATAGACATATATATCAAAGATAATTCAAGTTGCAATCACAGGTAAGTGAGCACATAGCTAGCATGAAAAGTTCTTCGTTTTGATGTTGGCTTATAGCCCAAGTAATTCAATACATAACTGTACTTTTTATCACGCTCTAATTATCAAGATTGGTACATTATTCACCTTGAGGAAAATCCTTCACGAATATGTATAGATATATGAAAATCAATTAATGCGTAACGAAAATAAATACAATAGCCAATTCAACTCTTACCATACTTTCGTAATGACAACGGAGTTCAATTTCTAATAAAAAGGGGTTTTTAGCCATACATACCTCAATAAAGCTTTTCCTTACTCTTTTACAATTTTCGGAACTCTTAGCACTTCGATCTATTGAGTAAGAATTACAAATTAAATCGAGAGTTAGAGATGAGATTGAGTCTCTAGCTTGGTTCAAGCATATTGACAAACCCTAGAGGTGCAATTTATACCATTTTGTACCCCTCTTTAATTCACCATCCCCCACTACTCTAAGGTTTGATATGCATGCAAGGGATCCATTGTTATACCCATGAATAACCTCACTAGTGACCCCTTTTATCTGAGAATAAAACAAATAAGAGTTAGGGTGATGAATTCTTACCTCTTGAGGTGATGGTCTAGGGTTTTCACTTGATTTTCTTCAACGATTTTGTCATACCTTATGGAGTAATTTGATGGGGAGACTTTCCCTCTCTAAAAACCCTCTCTCTCCCTCTAGAAAATGCTCAAAAGAATGATTAAAATGAGCTATAACACCGGACATATCGATATGGAGGTCGGGTTAAAAATTAGAAAACTGGAGCCCCGAGTCAAATATGCGGTCGCATTTACGATCGCAAAGTAAACATGCGGTCCGCATATTGGACCAAAAAATGCTTCCCAGAAATTAAACATTCTGACTCAGTCTGCGGTAAGAATGCGGTCCGCATTCGCGTTCTGCGGTCGCAAAGTGCACCGCAGAACTGACACTCACAAAATTCAAAGGAGAATATGCGACGACTAAGCAGTCCGCATTTTAATTATGCGACCGCATTTTTGACCGCATAGCTGACTTCAATTTTAACTAACATTCTGCCTCACTCTGCGGCAGATATACGGTCCACATTTCGATTATGCGACCGCATTCTGGACCGCATTTCTTGCATTTTTCTGGAAACTTATTCTTGACGTTTTAATGCATTAATCAATCCAAAAAGGTCCGCGCCTTCATGAATTGTTAACACATGCTCCTAACTTGGCACACAAAATCCAGGTTTTTGAGTAGGGATTTCACGGGGCCTTACAATTTAATTGGCGGTAATCAACGCACATAAGCATAGTCCCATCCTTCTTCTTCACAAATAACACCAGTGCACCCCAAGGCAATATATTGGGTCTAATAAACCCTTTTGCTAACAACTCTTCAAGCTGCTCCTTTAATTCCTTCAACTCCTTTGGGGCCATGCAGTACGGTGGGATAGATATAGGCTAGGTGCCTGGAGCTAAATCAATACAAAAATCAATATCTTGATCCGGTAACATGCCAAGAAGATCAAAAGGAAACACATCGGTGAATTTTCGAACCATAGGAACTGAATCAATCGTCGAAGACTCTGCGATGGTGTCCCGAACATATGCCAAGTATGCCAAATACCCCTTCTCGACCATTTGTTGAGCCTTTAGGAAAGATATAAACCGGCTATATGTATCAACTGTGGAACCCTTCCACTCCAACCCTGGCAATCCTTGCATCGCTAAGGTAACAGTCTTGGCATGGCAATCTAGAATGGCGTGATGTGGAGATAACCAGTCCATACCAGGATGACCTCAAAGTCAATTATGTCAAGAAAAAAGAGATGTGCTCTAGTCTCAAAACCATAGAATGTAACCAAACTGGACTGGTAGTTCCGGTTTACAACTACAAAATCGCCCACAAGAGCGGACACATGAACATGAGTGCCCAAAGGTGCAGGAGGAATAACCAGGGAACGAGCAAATATAGATGATACATATGAAAAGGTGGACCCTGGATCAAATAATACCGAAGCATATCTATCGCAGATGAAAATAATATATTTGATGACGTCATCTGGCCTGGCTAGAAGAGCATAGAATCTGGATGGAGAGTCGACTGTATGGCCTCCATCTGACTGAGCAGTAGCTAGCTGACCTTTCCCTGTCTGGCCTCCACCTCTAGGACGGCCCCTACCGGTCTGCCCTCCACCTCTAGGTGGCGGGGCAGCTGGTTCTAAAACCATATACTCCTGGCCCTGTTGTAGCGCCTTGCCCCTAAGTCTGGGGCAGGTACTCTTTATGTGACCTGGATCTCCACACTCGTAGCAGCCCCTCGGCACCATAGGCTGCTACCTTGAAATCTGAGCCTGCTGACCCAAATATCCACCAGAAGGACCCTTAATGGCTGGTGGGCGATAAGAACTCTCCGGTATTGCCCTAAACTGAGCACTGGGAGAACCTTGATGACCAGATTACCCGCTGGAAGAACCCTGACTAGGTGGTGGGCGGTAAGAACCCTCCGGCATCGCACTGAAATAAGGTCTCACTGGAGCACCTCGGGGAGGTGGCGGTGCTGAATAAGGGGGCCTGCTGGACTTACCCTTCCCTGGGTGCCCCCTAACCTTGGCTGGGGCACCTCTGAACTCTCCAAAAAATCGGGCCCTCTTGTCCTGCTGAAACTGCTCTCTACTTCTCTGGCGGTAACCCTCAATCTAGCGAGCAATCTCTACCACTAACTGATACTCAGTACCCTTATCTACCTCTCGGGCCATGCTAACTCGAATACTCGGGTGCAACCCTACAACAAACCTCCGCACTCTCTCTGCATCAGTGGGAAGTATCATGAGTGCATAGCGATACAACTCAGAAAATATCGCCTCATAGTTGGTCACGGATATCTGACCCTGCAAGAAGCTCAAACTGATACCGTAGCTCTTCCCTCTTAGAGGGTGGGATATACCTGTCCAAAAATAGCTGTGTGAACTGACCCCAAGTGAGGGGAGGAGAACCTGCTGGCCTGCCAAGAGTATAGGACTGCCACTATCTGCGGGCCCTACCCTCCAGTTGGAAAGTAGTGAAGTCAAATCCTTGCGACTCCAATATCCTCATGTTGTGCAGTCTGTCCCTACACCTATCAATAAAATCCTAAGCATCCTCATGATGCTCACCTCTAAAGATAGGAGGGTGAAGTCTGGTCCATCTATCCAATAACTTCTATGGGTTACCATCTACAGCTGGCCTAGGCTCGGGCACCACTGCAGCGACTGGCTGAGCCCCATTTGTGGGTAGAGCCCCCGGATTCTAATATATTGCCGCTGTATGCCTTGGATCCTGAGAAGTAGGGGTCTGTGCTCCTCCTCCTGCCTGTGATGTTGCTGGATCTGCTGGAAATAGACCAGCCTGAGTCATAGTGTTCATGAATCGCAACATACGGACCATGACCTCCTAGAATCCCTATGCTATCATAAAATCTGTCGGGGTAGGTTGGCTGCGGGTACCTCGTCCTGCTCCTCGATAATAGGGTCTCCTACAGGACTACTAGTGGTGCTACTGGGACAGCTCTGGGATGCCCTTGTCCCCTACCTTGGGCCAGTGCCCTCCCCCGGCCTCTGTCTCGGCCTTTAGTAGCGGAGGGAGCAGCCCCTCCTAGGTCTGGAACATCAGCCGCGCGTGTCCTCACCATCTGTGAGAGTAAAGAAGGAAACTTAGTATACTGACCACTGCACGAGAGGAAATAAATAAAGAGTAGTTTTCCTAAAACCCCATAGCTCTCAAAGATGAATAAATACATCTTCATACCGATATGCAAGACTCTATTAGGTTTGCCCATGACTTGTGATACCTACGTGAACCTAGTGCTCTGATACCATGTTGTCACGACCCATTTCCACAATAGGTCGTGATGGCACCTAACACCATTATCGGGCAAATGCGGAATTATAAATAATTTCTTCGTTTTACCTTTTTGCTAATTAGTTTCAGAAATCTCTTAAATTATGGTTAACACAAGTAATGACCATTAGGGTACCCAAAATAATTATACAATTTCCCAAAAGAAATAATCTACCAAAGTGTGTGCCCTGGTGTAACAAGTTACGCGCAACTAGTAGAATATACAAAAGTACAATCCTATCCTTTTGTCCAAAAGGGGATAGATGGTAAAAAAAATAAGTAAGAGAAACTCCATCAAGCTGCTGAACTGCACAGGAGGGGAGCAGCTCACCGTGGAAGTCCCGGAATAAGCTCAGAGATACGCACCAGACTGGTAGTCAAATGTACCTGCCTCAGACCCTGTACAAATAAGTACAGAAGCGTAGTATGAGTACATAAACAATATTTGCCCATTAAGTATCCTGTCTAATCTCGAAGAAGTAGAGACAAGAGGTCGACTTGACACTTATTAAAATCAAAATAATGTAAGGTATAAATTACATTGTGCATCGGTAAAAGTAATCAAATAAGAGTATGTAGCAAGAACTAACAGGTCCTCTCCTAAGTTATGCCACCACTGGCTACTTCATTTCAGGGCAATTAATAATCTAATCATAGAAATTCTGAATAAAATAGGCGCAAATGGTGCCGTGGTCGTACGACCTGATCCAACATAAAGTAAATTGTGCACTGCCAAGGGTCGAGCGGCACGAACCATAGATGCATCTATTACCCCGCTCGCGAATCAACCATGCGATGTAATCACATATATTTAAACATATCAACAGACAAACAATGACATATAACTAGAGAGAAATTACTCAAAGCAGTATCATCTTCCTTTTTTAAATACCACGAATGGTCGTATTCCTCTTAATTTAATCTCAATTATCATAATCAACACAATTAAACAAATTAAATTAAATGTAGAGTTGCAAAGATACCACATAAAACATGCTTTTGGGGTCCAAAACTACCCGAACTTAGCACGATATTAGCTACGCACAGACTCTCATCATCTAGTACGTACGTAGCCCCCGCATTTAACGACAAATTATTAGATTATATCACCTATGGGGACAATTCCCTCTTACAAGGTTATATAGGTGACTCACCTTGTTCCAAGTGCACTTCCATTACCAAGAATGAGCCCGGACCCTCAAATTGGAGTTGAATTATTTCAAACTCAAGATTCTAGGTGAAGTTCTTCTCTCAAAAGCTCCAAAATCGCCCAATGAAGGAGTGAAAAAGTGATAAAAATGACTTAGAACCCGTATTAAATGAACCTCACTGCTTCAATGATTTCCGCATCTGCGGTCAGGGGACCACACTACGAGAAATGGATCGCATATACAAAATAGGTCAAAAGGTCTGGGACCGCTTCTGCGGTCTCGAGGCAGCATCTGCGGAGCCGCTTTTGCGATACCTGGCCTGGCCTAGCCTGGGCCGCTTCTGCAAAGGAAGGACCGCATATGCGGTCCACCAACCACAGGTGCGGTTATGACAGAAGCAGTAGCTTCAGCTCTTCCAATAAATACTTCACTCGAGCCTCGTCCGATTGACGCTCGAGGCTTCCGGGCCCCGGCCGAACATACCGACAAGTCTAAAATCACAAAACGGACCTACTCGAACCTTCGGAATGCCCGAAAAAATGCTAAATCTAAGAATCACCCTATAAAACCAATTGAATCAAACTTATAAACTTCAAGTTCTTAATTTTCCTCTAACGGGCCAAAACTCCCTTAAACTACTCGGATTGACACCAAATTTTGCTGGTAGGTCTTAAATGATATTTCAAACCTCTATCGAGCTTCAGAACCAACATATGAGCCTGATACCCTTGAAATCAATCATTAGTTAGTTTCTTTAAATCCTTAATATTTCATATTAATAATTTCTAATAAAATTTTATTACTCGGGCTAGGGACCTTGAAATTTGATTTCGGGCATACGCCCAGGTCCCATATTTTTTTGCAGACCCTCCGGAATTGTCAAAACATGAATCCGGGCCTATTTGTCCAAAATATTAACTAAAGTCAAACTTAGCCTTTTAAGAAAATCCTAAAGAGTTAAATGTGCATATTTCAATCCAAACTCTTCTAAATCCCGAATCAATATCCCCACAAATTGTAAATTAGTTAAAGCGAGCACGAAGAATTTTATTTGGGGGAATGAGATTCTAAAAAGGCAAATGGCTGGTTGGGTCATTACAGAGTTGGATCTGTTTTAATTATTGGAGTGAATAAACAGGCATTACTTATGTATGTTGCATTTATAGTTCTTTTCCTATCGAAATTGATATTCAAGATGCATGACATATATGTGTAGTGTGTTTAAAATTTTTGTACTAAAAGGTTATATACAATTAAATGAAAATAATAGTATACTCTCCATCTGAGTTGGTTCTATTTATTTTTTTGATTGTACAATTCTTGCATTATAGAATATACTTTGCATGAATGATTCTTTTTCCATAGAAATTAATTATTCGAGTTGCATGAATGTATACAAATATTGAATGTAGTCTGAATTTTACTATTCAACGTTTTGACTTATTATGATCTATTTAATATTTTTATCTCATATCCATAATGACTTTATGCAATTTGTCTTATTACTTTTTAAAATTTTCTTTTAGTGATAAGACATTCATTTAGAGGATGCAATATATGTAATTTTTGTTAGAAGAAATTTAATTCCGATTTCTGGAAAAAATAAGAGATGGATATTGTTTTATTTTTCGAATAACTTTTGAGTTATTGAGCTTGATAAATATTTTTCTCTTGTGGTACATGAATGCATGATCTTGTTATTGTATATTAATGTCTCTCTTAAACAGAACTATATTAGTCTACCTCATAAGAGAATATGTTCTTCAAAATTGAGTAAAACTTATCTGTGTACTTTTGTCTAGGTTATATTAATCTGGATTGGATTTCAAGTTGGTCAAGGATGGACTTTAATGTTCATTGAAAGTAGAGGCTCTACCAACTTGTGGATCCTGTTTGGAAGGAAATTTGACTAAAGGATGTTTCCTTTCAAAAGGAAATAAGCTAGTGATAAGCTAGAATGAATCCCTTCTGATTTGTATGGTTAAATGAACATACTGGTAAAAGATAATTTTGAGTGTTTTTGTGACGTTCATAAATGATTTCTCAAAAAAAAAATATTTATTTGATGCATTGTAAGTCTTGATGAATTAAGTAATTCAAGGTTTTTAAGACTTAAAATGGAGAAGCACCAAGGATAATATATTAAGTTACTGCAATTTGATTGTAGTGGAGATCACCTCTCTAAAGAGTTCTTTTGTTACTTATCATAATAAGGGATTACATCTCCATTTTACTACACCGTAAACTCCATAACAGAGTGGTGTGGTAGAAATAAGAAACAAGTCTCTTTGGACATGGATAGATTAATGACGTGTTATTCAGATTGCCTTATTTTTTTGGAATATTTCCTAGAAACTGCAAATTACATTCTGAATTTAGTTCCTTCTAAGCTAGTACCTGGGACATCTATAGAACTGTGGACTGAATGTAAGCTCAGTCCATGACATGTTCAGATATAGGATTGTCCTACATATGTGCTGAAATGGAATATGTAAGTTGGAACTAAGAATGGATAGGTGCATGTTTATTGAATATCCAAGAAAACAAATGGAGTTTTATTTCAATGTCCTAAAGAAAATAAGGCTATTGACATTCAAGAACATCAAAACCCACAAGTAAGAATTGACGTTCCATTGCATTTAAGTAGTGATAGAACGTTAATAGACATAATATGCCTTTATCGAGCAGGTGTAATGTTTGAAAAGTGAACACTATAGTAATAAGTCACTAATATTTCAATTTCGTACGGTAATGAAGGTAATATTAGTAATACTTCGTCGTAGTAGGATAATGCTAAAAAAATCATAGTTCGGTGTACACTCTTGGGATAGTTTCAGTAACAAAATCCTTAAAAAGTTTAATACCAAACTAGATGGTTACGACAAAGCACTACTGGACAAATATTGCATCGGAAATAACTTGGCAAGATTCTTTAACAAAATCTTATTTGGTGGAAATTTTTAATAGTCATGTAAAAGAATGCCCGAGAAAGTTGTAGATGCATGGTTATGTGTCTAAGTGGGAGATTGTTGGGTATACACTATTAACCATGCATTTAGATATAATATATTATAATAATTATCATGATTAAATGTCTAAGTGGGAGATTGTTAGGATATATATTATTAACCATGGGTTTGGATTAGATATAGTATTTATTATGGAATAATTATTTATTCAATTTTAATATAATTTTAAATAGATCATATATTAGACTGTGTCCTTTGCTTATTGATAATAGGTAAATTGAACTATGCTTAAGCCTCAAAAGAACCACCTTCTTGTAGAGTTTTTATGGTAGAAGTGAGAACAAAATGCTCTTATTAGTGTTTTTCATGTTTTGCAGGTTACATACAATAAAAGAAGGCTATGGAGTACTTTTGGGATCAATTATGGAGGAAAATAGGCCAATCGCACAATATCCACCAAATGCACCATGTGAAATTAACAAACAAGAGCCGGAGATGAACTACCACGGTCCTAGCGTAACCGCGGGCAGACCGCGGCGAGAAGCAAATTCAGATTCAGAGAGGTCATTTGGCCGTGGTCCTAGCGTGACCGCGGTAGGACCGTGGCAGGCAACGAAAAGTTGAGGGACTGAAGTGCAAATTCTGGGATTCTTAGCCCAAAACCCTATTTAAACACTAGAACTCGCCCAAGGGAGGCATGTAATGTTTTAGAGAGTACTTTGGCAAGAAAAACAAGTGTGAGAGATCACCCAAAACATCTTTACTCTTATTCTTCTTTATTTTTCTTGCAATTTATGATTATGAATCTTTTAGTATTTTATTCCCCCATTGTCATAAGTAGCTAAAAACCTTAATCTAAGGTTTTGGAGGACCCCGTTGGGAATAACTTGGTTTTTTATTAATATAATTGGATTTGGTTGTTAATCTCTAATTGTTCATCTATGTTTTGATTGTGGATTAGTTGAAAGGGCCCTCAATTATCCGTTCCTATTTATTATGTATCTTCTTGAGAGAGAGTGCATATTTAGGTGATTGTATGAACAACATCACTCCCGGAGTATAGACGAGAGTCATAACCGAGGGTTTAGGGGTTGGATTAGAGATAACAAAACCCCGGGTGCAATCTAAGTGAACCGTACTGTGAAATCATTTGTTCTTTCGTGATTGCTGCATGTATTATTGGGATGAACCTCATTTGTTTTGAATATGTGTTGATAACATTATCTGGAGGTGTGTCCCCTAGGTAGAACAATCTTCAATTTTGCAGGCTTGTCACGCATCAACATATGGAGGACATTTTGGAGGGGTCAGAACAGCTGCAAAAGTGCTGGAGGCCGGATTCTTTTGGCCAACTGTGTTTAGAGATGCACACCTCTAGGTAAAGGGCTGCAATAAATGCCAGAAGACGAGAAACATTTCCCGTCGTCATGAGATGCCAATGAAACCAATTCAAGAAGTAGAGGTGTTTGATATTTGGGGGATTGACTTTATGGGTCCCTTCGTCAGCTCATTTGGCAATAAATACATACTTGTGGCGGTGGATTATGTGTCTAAATGGGTGGAAGCTGCAGCCTTGCCCACCAATGATGCATGAGTGGTGGTCGAATTTCTGAAAATGTACATATTCACCCGATTTGGGATACCAAGAGCAATCATCAGTGACAGAGGTACTCACTTCTGCAATAGATCCTTCGAGAAATTACTTGCTAAGTATGATGTGCACCACAAGGTGGCTACTCCCTATCATCCCCAGACCAGTGGGCAAGTTGAGGTGTCCAACAGGGAGATTAAGAGTGTACTAACGAAGACTGTGAATGCAACCCGAACTGATTGGGCAAAGAAGCTGGATGACGCACTCTGAGCCTATAGAACAGCGTTCAAAACACCAATAGGTATGTCACCATACAAGTTGGTATTTGGGAAGGCCTGTCATCTACCTGTGGAGATAGAACTTTGTGCTTGGTGGGCGCTGAAACAATTGAACATGGATCCTGAAGCAGCTGGACAAAATCGACTGACGGAGCTGCATGAGCTGGAAGAATTTCGATATCAAGCATTTGAAAGCACGAGGCTTTACAAGGAATGAATGAAGAAAATGCATGACAAGCACATCGTGGACAGAGACTTTAAACCTGGTGACATGGTACTATTGTATAATTCACGGTTGAGATTGTTTCCGGGTAAGTTAAAATATCGATGGTCTGGGCCATTCAGAATGGTGCAAATGTTTGCAAGTGGAGCTATTGAGATTGAGTCGGAAGATGGGACAAACAAATTCTACGTCAATGGACAAAGGTTGAAACATTACATTGGAATTGCTGCAGAAAAGGGGATACAATGGTGACCAATTTAAAAGAACCCCAATGCGAAAATGAGGAGTAAGAGCTCAACTACTTGCATTGTGCCGCGACGTTAAATCAGGCATTGCGTGAGAGGCAACCCACGAATTTGTTGTATGTATAATGTATAACTTCATATAAAAAACATTAGTATCCGGAAAATGCCCAGACCGCGGTCCCAGCGTAACTGCGGCTGGACCGCGGTCAAACACATCCTCTGAACCTTGTCTACCGTGGTCCCAGTGAAACCGCGGTAGGACCGCGGTCAAACACCTTCTCTGAACTTGGTCTACCGCGGTCCCAGCGTAACCGCGGTAGGACCGCAGTATCCCAGGTCGTGCCCAGGTCAGGTAAGTTCCGAAAATTTTTAAATTTTTTTTCTTCCCCCCCCCCCTCCTTCTTAACTACCCTACCCCATTCTTTTTTCCCCAGAATACACGATTAACCCCCCCTCCCTCCCCCCTCCCCCATTCACTATTATCTCTCATCTCTCTCATCCCCCTCTCCTTCACCTTCTTCCTCACAAAACCCTAACCCCCAATCTCCCCCAAGTTCTTCTTCTTCCACTCACTCCATTCATCTCCAAGGTAAGCTTCCTCTCTTCTCTTCCCTTTTCTTCGACTAGCTTAGTGTAATTTAGTTTTCACTAACCCTAGGTTGTGTTGTAGTGTAAAATTTTTATTTTTTTTTCTTTAAATTTCTCCATTATTTGCTTCTTTAGGCCATGATTGATGCTGAGATGGTTGGGTTTTCATTGTGCTTAACTTGAGGGAGATTTGTAGTATGTTTGGAGGCCTAACAAATTTTTTTAGGGTGAAGCTTGGTGGAGGGGCCCAAATGACTGAAAATGTCATGACCCGGATTTATCCCACCATCGGGCGTCGTGATGGTGCCTATTAACGTAGCTAGGCCAGCCAAATAATACAACATTTCTCTATCCACTCTCAACAATATAATATTCTAATAATAATTAAATAAGTGCGGAAGACTTTAGTTTTAACAAAACGATATAAAAAATGCGGAAGCTTCAAAATACACCTCTACCCAGTATCTGGTGTCACTGCTCACGAACTGCTAAGAATTTACTAAACACAACCGTTCGAAAGAAATATAAAATTGTTTGTCTTGAATACATGAGATAACAAATTGAATAAAGAGATAGAGGAGACGCCGGGTCCCGCGGACGCCTGCAAGGCTACCTCAGTGTCTCGCTGAGCGGAATGCCAAAACTCGAACTACTGCTGCTACTACTACCTGAAACCTGTATCTGCACAAAAGAGCGCAGAGTGTAGAATCAGCACAACCGACCCCATGTGCGGGTAAGTGCCTGGCCTAACCCCGGCGAGTAGTGACGAGGCTAGACAGGACCAACCATAATTAACCTGTGCAAATATAATATAAAAGTGCGAGAAAATAGTAATAAAATAATACAAAGTAAAGCTAGGAGGGGACATGCTATCGAGGAGTACTAGATGAAATTGGAACATTAAAAACAACAGCAGATCTACTCCGAGTTTCATGATACATATGTTTATAGTGGACGGCGTGCCACACGATCCCATAATGTATAACATAAGTGGACGGCGCGCCACACGATCCCGTAATGTAGCATATAAGTGGACGGCGCGCTACATGATCCCTTTCCATATATTACGTGGTAGGCGTACCACTCGCTCCCGTTTCTCCGTGCACAATGTCACCAGCATCTTAGGCCAATAACAATAATCAATATAAGTTGTGGTCGGCGTGCCACACGATCCCATAATATAACTTATAAGTGGTCGGCGTGCCACACAATCCCATAATATAATTCGTAAGTGGTCAGCATGCCACATGATCCCTTTCCATATATTATGCGGTAGGCGTACCACTCGCTCCCGTTTCTCCGTGCACAATGTCACCGGCATCTCAGGCCAATAATAATAATCAATATAAGTTGTGGTTGGCGTGCCACACGATCCCATAATATAACTCATAAGTGGTTGGCATGCCACACGATCCCATAATATAATTCATAACACTGATAATCTCTCCACAAGAGGTCCCATTAGGGAAAAACATCAACATAACAGTTAAACCCGGCAAGGGT
>MU684883.1:23489-38304 GCA_026770625.1 Nicotiana glauca | reverse complement strand
AACGCTGTCGGTTGAGGCCTCACCGGGCTTTCATAAATCAGTCTCTCAACAATCAGTATTTCTTATGAATAGTAGGGCACTGAGGGAGAACTTATCGACGACAAAAAAGACGAGGTTTCTGTTGGAGGGTCCCTGACGCCCCGAGTCAAATGGAATTGAAAAGACTTTTTTTATATTTATAAACAAGGTGGCATCTCGAAAGTGCTGCTAGTCGGTTTAATCATGGAACGTCCCTTTTTTTTTTTTCTAGCAATGATAGGCCTGAGTTGGATAGTGCCAATGGAAAATTGGCAGACTTGAATGATCAACAGACCAGAAAAGAAGAAAAGGGTAGCCACGTGCACTAAGCTCCCGCTATGAGCAAGGTCCGGGGAAGGGCCGAACCTCAAGGGTCTATTGTATGCAGCCTTGCCCTGCATTTCTGCAAGATGTTGTTTCCACGGCTTGAGCATAATTCCAGCTTGCATATGGTGGACTGTCTGGATGGAGAGGAATTCAAGATGTTTTGAAGATAAAACTAGTTGTATTATACTGTTCTATTTCTGGTGTAAACAGGAATATATGGATGATACTGAGTCTCTATTAGAACTTAGTCTTAAGAGTCTCTGTAAGGTAGAAGATACTTTTTGGTAGTTCATACCTTTTTGCTTCCTTCACTTTGTAATTATGGCCCACACAGCCATTTGTGTTTTTAATAATATAAAACATGTAACCATTTCCCAAAAAAAAAAACTGTACTTAATAGAAACATACAAAGAAAGAGATAATCTGGTGATTCCTTTACAGATGATGGTGCTTATGCGTTCCTGAGCCGAGGGTCTATTGGAAACAACTATCTGTCCTCACAAGGTAGGGGCAAGGTCTGCGTACACACTACCCTCCCCAGACCCCACGGTGTGGGATAATACTGGGTATGTTGTTGTTGTTGTCCTTCACAGATGATGCAATGGGTGTTTGAGTACATATTTGTATCAAGTACTTTTAGATGAACGCAAAGCGTGTAAAAGTTTCACCCGCTAATACTACTACTGCCACAGCTACTAAGCCACTTTTCAGTTACAGAAATTGGTGAAGGCGGCATTTGCCTCTTCTTCAGCAGTACAACGTTATCGAGTGCAGGAGAAGGAAGGACATTTTCACTTGTAGCTTCAGTTTCATTGACAATATTTTCCTTTATCTTATCGTCTTTGGTATCATCAGCACGTTGAATATGTTTTAGCGTCTCCAGTACTTCATCCATTGACGGTCTAAAGTCCTTCTCAAGCTGCAAGCATTGAAAAGCTAGCTCTGCTACTGAGGTAGTCATTCTCCTAATTTCTGCATCTGATGTAAATCCCAGTGACGGATCAATCAACTCATCGAATGCACATTTTTGGATCTTCTTCATCGCTAAGTTAGCCAAATTGATCTCGTGTCGATGCCTTGTAATATCAACAGCAGGCATTGATGATATAAGTTCAACAAGGACAACACCAAAGCTATAAACATCACTTTTATTAGTAAGCTGGTAACATTCATGATATTCTGGATCGACATATCCTGCTGTCCCTTGAGGAGCAGTTGATACATGAGTAGCATCATTCGGAAAAAGTCTTGAAAGCCCAAAATCTGCAACTTTTACACAACAATTTTCGTCGAGGAGTATGTTGCTAGTCTTCACATCGCGGTGTATTATGTCAGATGCATGGAGGTAAGCCAACGCACAAGCAGTTTCAACAGCAATATTCATGCGGATAGGCCACGCAAGGAATCCGTCCTTTGCTCTATCACCGTGCAAGTGATCAGCCACTGTTCCATTGGAAATGTATTCGTAAACAAGGAGGAGTTCACGGCTATACTTTGGTGTGCAACCATAAAGGGTAACAAGATTCCGGTGTCTTAGGCGAGTGAGAATTTCAATTTCATTCTTAAACTGCTCCATTCTCTTGCAGTTGTGCTCATAAAGTCTCTTCACCGCAACTTCTCTCCCATCCTTAAGTTTACCTAGTAAGGAATATACAAATTTAGCAAGCTGTATAAATTTAGTTACCTATTCGTGTCATTCGAACATCTATTTTTGCCTTCAAGATTCTTACCGTAGTAAACAGTTCCAAAACCTCCATCTCCTAGTTCTCTGGAGGAATCAAATTTACTAGTAGCTTCTTCAAGTTCAGTGTACGAGAAGACCGGGACGCCATAATTACTACCTCCCTCATAGTCATAATTTGAGGAAGGATCAGAAAATTTGTTTCTTGATTGGAAGAATAAACAACCTTTGTATTCGTTCTTGTAACGACAGACAATGAAGGCGACCACCGAGATTATTAACACTGCTCCACCTAAAACTGAAAAAAAAGACAAAAATGAAAGTTAACAATATGTTGGAACTATGATCATATTTCAAATTTAGGAATAATAATATAGCACTAACTTACCTGAGCCAAGAATCAATCCCAATTTATTTTTTCCTGAAAATGAGGTAATGTCAGACAAATCATGGAGGAGGTAGTACAGAAAAGCAATGATCTGCATCTGACAAGGAAGAAAAGAGAACATATAAAATGTTTCAGTGCAAACTGGAAATAAAAGAAGCAATAACATAATACTCTCAAGATTAGATAACGGGTTAATGGATTTTGGATCGTAATAAAGTGGTATCAGAGCCTAGGCTTCGCAGGTCTTATGAGTCATGAGCAGTATTTTAGTAGAGTCTTGTTAATAGAGCTTTTACGCAATTGATATTAATATATAAGAGGAGATTTGGATGTTTATGATACACATGAAAGCGCCCTCAATCAGTGTAGCCTTTATAACCCTGCAAATATTTAGTATCTATATGCCTAGTAAATTAAAATTGCATCAGGTAGTAGCAGTTACTATCACAGCGATGATTCTGGTGAGATTAATCAGAGCAATAACAAACAGGTTCACCATTTCCAAAGCCACAATGATCGCTGCTTCTTTCACAACGACTAACCTAATTCCAGACCATCTAGTGTAAATCCATTTCACAATAACCTTACATAGTCTATCTGTTAGCCATTTTGATTGCTCTTCTTTCATATTTCAACTGGTGTGGCAACATATGACTCTCAAGGCATTGCACTACAATCGACATGGTCTTTCCCACTATCTAAAACAAGTACTAAGATTTACTATAGTTGAACCAAATGTGAAGGGAGATCGATCAAGATCAAGAGACTTTCAAGGGAACTACGCATGAAGAATTCAATATCTCAGCATTCACCAACTGAAATGATTGGCGCTCATAGGAGATGCTTTTGATACTGTAGTCACTGCTAGAGGTTTTGTTAAGTGGCTTATTTTCCTTCTGATTATATACTTCTGAAATGTTTTACCTTATTTTTATCTTAAGTTTGATTTGGTTTTCCATTTTGCAATTTTCTACCAATATTAAAGTTAACAAAGTAAGCTCCGATTCTGTCAGCAAGGAACTGCACAATATATGAGCAGCCAATCTATACATATTAACTACAACTGTGCTTTGTTATATAGAGAAAAAAGGGGCAGCCGACCAATTGCATCAACAAATATAAGGCAAAACTCAACAGATACCTCAGTAACTGAACCAAAACACGTCTCGGGCTAAAAGAAGCATCAGTAGATTTGAATTGCATTGAACTGATCAAAGCTTCTTTCTATTCAGGTTGCATTGACAAAACTTGTTTAAGGGGCTTTGATAATCAATGTCAATGCTAAAGATATAGCCTATGTAAGCAATTTGGACTTATAATACTTCGGTAACAGATTACAAAAAGAATACAGCAGCCATTATACTTTCAATCTAGACTTGAATTTTTTTTCATTGGAACTTAAACTTTTGTCCAAATACCAGAAGAAAAGACCAGCACTCCATTTTAATCTCCACTGCTCAAATATGAGTTTGCAGTAATTTTTTCTGTTCTTTCTTTATATTGTGCTGAATCTTGATTATGAATTACTACAGATAAAGCTCAACTGATAGATGATAATAAGTGTTATTCCTTTAACGGACCTTTGATTCTATAATATTTTACTCAAAATGTAAACTTGAATTGGTTGATAAAGAAGGAGATTAAGTGGCCTATTAGATTCAGATTAATTAAAGAAATCTTCAATTGGTATCCTCATATACTTAACAAAATACTACTGGTGTAACCAAAGGATTAACAGGATAAAAGATCAAACCCCCCAAAATGCATGGATTAATCACAACAAGACACCATTCATCGGATATAAGAATTTTTCCCTGGCTGCACAAATTTTGTGGTTTTTACACATCATTAATCATCTACAGCATAATCAAAATCTCCAATTCAGCTGTATCTGGATGCCTAGATCATCAAGGAATACTTATTAAGCGCTTGGTAATCACACGAAAAGAACCTAAAGCACGACGCCTAATCACAGCATAAGTTTCTAAATAATTATACTGGAAATTAACAACTAGAGAGAGGCTTACTTGTAGGTTTGCAACTCGCGGAATGAGGCCTGTCAGTACAGAAACATTTGAATTGATAAGGTTTTTCTTCAAATCCACAACGCCCTCCGCTTTCTGCACACTCACTGCAATTACTAGCTGTCCAACTCAATCTAAAACCCCTTCTCAACATCAATTGATAATCAAGAACTTGATTCCTTCCCTCATTTTCATTCATTTCTACTGGTACCATTACATGATTTTTGCACATTTGTAATGCAGACTCAAAGCCTTCATCCTCAGCAAACATAGCAACACCCCAATCATTTCCATTATCTTCACCACAACCAAAACCAATCTTGTGCTTCAAAAGATGCTCGGGTATCGGCTCATTACACTTTGACAACAAGTAAATTCTTGATTCATTCACATATTTAAAAGGGCGATTATCGAGTGAGATGTTCTTGATCTCAGAAAGACAACCATTGGTTGTACTACTATTAAAGACTGAATTTTTCAGCTGAAAAATATGATCTTGATATGAAATCTTTTCAACTATATACACATTTGCAGCAATATGTACAACAGGAAAACCTTGTTTACTACAATTTAACCCAAATCCAGGATATCCACAATAAGATTCTTGCTCATCTTGAATATAAAAAGGAAAACTTATTTTTGGACCATTTTTGCAATTTATAGGCTGACATGCTACAAACTGAGGATCAACACCAGAACATTTACCTAGAATTAAGGAGAATATACAAAGGTTTAATGATGTTATCAATATCAAGATATACCTGTTTTCCTTGTTCATTTGTAATTTTGAGCAGCTCAAAATATACAACTAGATAATGAAAAATATACTAAGGGAAGACAAGGGTGTTTCTTGGATTTTTCTCTTTATTAGCAAAAAGATGGATTCATTTGATATACAAAAGTTGACTTTGTATCTACCTTAGAAAATTGAAGGTTCAAGATTAAACTTAAATGGTGTCAATTATTCTAACAATGAAGTTGCATATATTGACCAAATAAACTCTATTGACTAATGATTATTTAGATTGAAATAGTAATAAAAATGTCGGCTTTAAAGATATTTGTCAATTCATAAGAGGATAAAGAAAATTCTGATTTTATATTAAATGTGGGACACGGGTTTCCTGTTCATATTGTCTGCTGCAGCAATTTGCAGCTACCCCTTTAAAAGAAAGATTGGATTTTTTTTGTATGAAGTGTAATTTGGTCATTAATTTTTCCATTTTTTTTTTGGTTAGAAGCAGCCAATAATATTTATACTAGGGGTAAGTTGTCTACATCATACTCTTAATATATGGTGGGACCACCTTTTTCTAGATCAATAAGCAACCTTTAGTACTATCAAATTCTACGCTGAAAGGGTTTTTACCATTCAAATTGTTTGGAAAATTTAGAGAGGATGAATATCCTAATTTCTTTTATCTCTTTGTGATATAACCATTCGGTATTCGAAACTTATTAACTCGACTAATTCAGATTCGTATCGCGTCAAAGCAACTAAAGAAGAAATACTTCCTACTAAAAATGTATTTTTTAAAGCTCGAATTTGCGATTATGGAGGAATTCATCCATTCAATTGGTAAGATCCTAAGTTTAGGAGTTATTCACCATGAAGTTAAGGGTCAATTTTTTTGTTCACAATTTAAAATGTTCTCCTAATTAAAGAAATTAATTTTTTTAATGCAGCATCAATTGATGATTGATGTTTAGTAGTAACGGGTTTGAGTTACTATACTTTATTGATTTGATTTTCTATTTTTTATTTTTATTTTTTATTGGTTGGGGGGGAGGCATTCAAACTTGACTTTTCTCTTCTTTTTTTTGACCCTTCATAATTTTCTCTCTTTAATAACTCTAATAACAAGAGTAAGGAATAATAAGAATTGAAGTAATGTTTGGATTGTGCAACAAACACACATATTAATATTCCTATGATATTTCATAGTATAACATATTACATCTTTTAAAAGATATTTTAACAGAAAAGGAGTGATACAGATTCTCTCTACAACTTTCACCTTAAGCATCTCTCTTCACCATGAAACCTCCACCAATTAAACCACCACTCCCATCGGAACCACCGGACAAACACATTCAAATGGAGGTAGAGTTACCTCAACACTCCTACAAGGAAATGCTCCTGGATAAACAAGTGAGCAATCAAACTAACTACTATGACATGGACAACCAATCAAGTCCAGAACTGGATAAAGGAAAGCACATTGAAGGCTCAATTCCACTCTCACAGGAAGAGAAAGATCGTCTTTATTTACCATGGAGATACTCGGTAATCATCAAAATATTCAAAAGAAAGATGCCATACTATCTGCTTCGATCCAAGCTGACTGACCTATGGAAACCATCCGAGCAATTAATCTTGATTGACCTAGGGTGAGACTTATACATAGTAAAATTTAGCTTGGAGGAAAGCATGGTGAAGGCGCTGCACCTTGGACCTTGGTTTATCTCTGGAAACTTCCTATCCTTACGAAAATGGGAACCAAAATTTGCTCCTCAAGAAACCACTCTCACCTCTACTGCCATTTGGATCCGGCTACCTCAACTGCCAACGAAATTCTACAACAAGGATATACTAGAAAAGGTTGGGAGAAAGCTAGACAAACTCCTCAAAATAGACCAATGTACATCCTCTACCCTAAGGGGGGAGATATGCATGTATATGTATCCAAGTGCCACTGGAAACCCCAGTGGAAACAACAGTAATCATAGAATATCACAAACAGGCTGTGATTTACGAAGGTGAAGGAACCCTCTGCACCAGCTATGGTAGGATAAGGCACACCATTCCTAAATGCAACTATAAGTCACACACATCCACAACATCCAATGAACCACATGATGCTCACCAAAAGGAGCCAGTCCCAGAGGAAAGTGAATGGAAGACCGTCACCTTCTCACGAAGACGTAAACAAGGACAAGCAAAAATAATAAACAACAACGAAGGTAAAGTGCATAAATCACAGCATGCTCCACAGACGGAAGAAATATAGATAAACATATTTGACGCCAACTCGGGTAAATTCCTACAAACTCAAACTTTTCATTACAATTCAAAAAAACAAATTAACAATACACACAAAAAAAGGAGGCCAATTGGCCCAAACAACCTCCCCACTGGTGCTCAAGCTACGCCCACAAACGGGAAGCACACAAGCCCAAAAGAACAGCCTAATACGGGGACCAAACGAAAAGCGGGGCCAACCACTCACGACCCCACTAGTTCAAACCATAAGCCCAACTATCAAGGGGCCTCTAGCCCAAACCCCAATGACCCAACCATCACACCTAGTGGAGTACCCAATGAGGTCGGTTCCTTATCCCCAAACGGGTACTCTACCATGGGCACCACTGACAGCCCAACTCCCCACCCAGACACCCAAACCTATGCTTTCCCTACCAAATCTACTGCAACACCCTCTAATGGAGAAATCCCAACAGTCACAAATAACAATCGAGTTCCCTATCTGCTACCTGTTTCATTTTCAGTCGAAAAGACCACAACCGTCACCTCCATTACATCCCCAATTAATGAACACTCAACCCCCTAGTCCCAAAGAAGCATAAAATGTGACACAAAAGTAGTAAACCAATGCCCAGCAACCCTTTCACTGTCCAAGATGTGACACAAAAGGGGTTAATGATGGGAAGACAGTCCTTAAACTTCACTCCCATTGTTACCCAAAGTAGTAAACCAAAGAAGCACAAAAATGGAAAAAGAATTACCACTGACCACCATCTCCACTCATCCACTACCACCAGACCACCAACCAGGCTCCTGGTTGGAGGTTGCCTTCTAGGGCCAAGGCCTTTCCTACAATTTCACCCTGGACAATAGGAGGGTGGCACTGATAGTCCAAAACCCAACCCACCTAGCCACGGTGACGGTGGAAGCTTTAAATAAGTCCTTGGCGGCATTTGGTCCTCTCATATGGCATTCGATGGCCAACAACGACAACCCCTCACCAATCACAGACCCCCAAGCACTTAACAACCACATCCTATAAAGCTTCCAGTCACTCCCCTTCTTCCTAGATCTGATGATGGAAGACCCAGCGGCGGAGCTGGTTTTCGTTCCGATCGACCTATCTACCCAACAGTCATCTTCTGTGCCAAATAGAAAGAGCAACTAACCACCCCTCCAGCACATCCAGAAAGGAATCTCCAAATAACTGGACATCCTCAAGAAGAATAATATCCTGGAAGAGCCGAAACAGCCCTACCCAACATAAAGGATGGACTCGCTGCTCCTCGACTCGGTAAGATCGATAGAATTTAGTATGGAAGCAAGCGAGATAGTAGTGTCTTATGCCCCAAATCAATGTCGAAGTGTGGAAAGAGCCTAGTCTCATCCCAAACACACGGCCCATTGAAACCACTGCTAAACCTAACCCCAATCCTGAGTTTGAAGAGGAAGTTTCTCCCTCCCCAACTGCCAGGGATGCCTGGACCAATGAGCACTCAAGAGGGACCTCACCAATCACCCACAACGCCAATGATGAACTATATTATATGGAATGTTATGGGTGGAAACAATGCCGAATTCAAACGGCATTGTTTAGAGATGGTGAGAATGTACAAGCCTGCAATGCTAGTACTGCTTGAAACCAAGATGGCAGACCACCAGTCCCTGGCTCAGCAACTCGAGTTTGACATGATCATCCAGTTTCCATTCGTAGGCCCATCTGGGGGTATTGTATTTATGTGGAAGGAAGAGCTTGTGGTAGTGGAAGAAGTGGCAACTACCCCTTAAGGTATCCACGTAATGGTAAAGGTAAGCCCCGACCACCCCCAATGGCTCTTTTGAGCTATTTACGCTAGTAACCTCCTAACATAAAGAAAGTTCCTTTGGGAGCAGTTAATCACAATTTCTAACACAATAAGAACAAAGTGGTTCATAAGAGGAGGCTTCAATGAAGTCTTAAAGGCCAGGGACAAGTTTGGGGGAAACCCTATAAACCTGAGCCGCAGCAACCTATTCTAGAATTGTATAAACAAGTGTCACCTAATAGACCTAGGGTACAAAGGGAGCAAATACACTTGGAATAATAAAAGATATACCAACAAAATCTCCCTGATCCTAGAAAGAATAGATAGGTGCTTTGCAAATGAAGGTTGGATAGAACAATACCCTGATGCTACTATTATGCACCTTCATAGGACCCACTCAGACCGTTGTCCCTTGCAAATCCAATTGGTAGGGCCGCCAAACAACAAACCATCAAGGCCTTTCAAATTTGAAACAATGTGGGCTAGTCACCCCTCTTTCCCCAGCTTAATCAATAAGGCCTTCTCTGACCAAACCACCCTCCTCCAATCCACAACAAGTTTCAAGACTCTGGTAACAAAATGGAACCAGGAATTCTTTGGAAACATCTTCCATAAAAGAAAGAGACTCATGGCTAGAATCTATGGTATTCAAAAGTCTCCTAGCTACCAATTCAGTAGCTACCTGCTAAATCTTGAAACAAACCTAAATGCTGAGTTGAACCACATCCTCTAAAATGAGGAAGACTTTTGGAAACAAAAGTCTAGGATCAATTGGTTGAATGAGGGTGATGATAGCACTAGATTTTTCCACTCCTCAACCCTTAATAGGAGAAGGAGAAACAGAATCCTATCCCTAAAAGATGAGAATGGTAACTGGCTTCATGACCAAAAAGATATTCAGGCAGCCATTGTAGGTTTCTTCACTGAACTATACATAACTTCCCACACTGAGAACCCTTGGGCAACCACTAATCACTCCACCATGGAGATCACCTTGTCCCAAAGCCAAAATACTTTTATGGACATACCCCTTCAAGTGAGTGACATAAAAAAAGGTTGTTTTCTCTAATAAATCCTTCAAATTCCCAGGCCCAGATGGCCTCCATCCTTTCTTCTATAAAAAATACTTGAATATTATAAGGGATTTTGTCACAGAATTCTGCAAAAAATGTTTTTCCACAAGCTCCATGGATAACACTGTGAGCACGTGATTTTTGCCCTATATGAATTACTCATATAATTTCAAGACAAAATAATTTCCTTTTAGCATTTGCAATTTTGTGGCATTTTCTGTTTGCATTTGTTTGTGCATGTTTATTTCATTTTAATTAAATAAAAAATACAAAAATATGTTGCATTTGAATTTAGGATTTAAGTTTACATTTTTAAGAATTAATTAGTAATTGAGTTATTTTATAATAAAATAAAGAAAGAAAACCGCAAAAATAGTTCGTTTTGCATTTTTAACCTTTAATTCGCGAATTTGTCATAGTTTTCTTTTAATTTAAGACTTAATTAATTTTTGAGAAAAGCAATTAGTTTAGTTTTAGATTTAAATTAGGTTTTGTTTTTAATTTTAATTTTAACACAAAAGCTGAAAATGAAATTGAAAAAAAAAAAGAAAAAGGAAGAAAAAGAGAAAATAAAGGTTTCTTAATAAAAGATCCGAATTTGGGCCAGTATTTAATTCTTTTACCCTGGACCAGTCAAGACCCATCCAAAACCAATTAACCCAGCCCAAAATCCATTTTAACCCGGTCTCCCTCACCTGATAACACAAAACGACCCCATTTTTCCTTGATCAATCCTATCTGTCGAGGATTTGGAGATCTAACGGTCTTGAAGCTAGGGTCTCTAACTATAAAATGGTCCGAACACACCCCTACCCCATCTCTCGTCACTCTCTCATACCACTTCAGAGACAGCCCAGAAACCCTAAAAGCCTCCGATGAATTCCCACCGCCATTGGTGGCGGCACCGCCACCAAATGGCAAGCCCACCAAAATTATACCCTTGAACCCCCACCACCTCCTCTCCACCAATCTCTATTCCATTTCCCTCGAATCCCCCTCAAGTTGTTCGAATTTTGGATCAAAGAATTAAGCCCTAAATCCCAAAACATCAAACGGGCAGGGCCTTAAAGATTTGGGGTCAAAATAAACTTTAGTCGTGTGATTTCAGTTGAGAACACACGATTAAGGTCCATCTCAGCCAAAATTGAAGACTTCATGGAGTTTTAGGTTCAAAACTTTGGTCCGCCTAATTCTAATATTTATTTCGGTATGTTTTTTTCTTCTGTTATTCATTGTTCTTAGTTTCTTATATCTTTCTTCTTCTTTGTTATTCTATTTTTTCTCGATTTGTTTTGCATACGTTTCTGTTAATCCATTTAGGTGTTAATTGCTTCTTCTTTAGTCTATTTTATTAGCTTAATTTCTTTCTTTCCTTTTAATTTTAATTTTTTGGGCCGTAATTGAGTCATTGATTCATAATTTGTGCATAGGCCTTTCCGCCTCATTGTTTTTCTGGGTTATAGATCCAGACCCGGGCCCAAAGAAAATAATTAGCCCAGGTCTTGTTTAAATTAGGCTTGTTATTTTGAGTCAGGTTATTTTGACCCGTGTTTAAGCTGGTTTGAGTATTGGGTCAGCTTGACCCATGAATTTCAATGTAAATTTCAGGGTTTCAAAGGGTAATTGGGGTAGTTCATTGAGAGAATCTCTCAAGTAACCACCCAAGAAGCTTCTCAGAAGTTGCAGAATATACTTACTTGATTACCAAGTCAGAAAATTAGGGACTAAATAGCAAAAAGAAAAACTAAAAAAGGACTAAAATAAAAAAACTAAACCCCTAAAGCTGCCCTGGTAACTTGCATATAAAGGCATATTTACTTGAGGCTCAATTGAGATTTTAAGAGCTAGAAATCCACACACAAAAAAAAGAAACGACTAAAAAAAAAAGATGTATAGAAAAATAGCTATTGTTCCATTGGATCTTGAGTGAATTTTTACTGCTTTTCAACCTCTAAAATTCTCCTTGAATAGACTCAGAGTCGAAATGGAATAATCTCAGTGTGAGTCTGTGGGTTTTAGAAGGTGTTTTAGTTTGGAGTTTTAATTGAAATCATTGTTCCATCAAGTCCTTTTGTGATATCTCCAATTGCTGATTCCTGAATTGGTTTCTGAGTTATTGGGGTTGAGATGATTTAAGTTGGGTATTTTTAAAAGCTAGTTTGAAATTTTGGCTGTGGATTTGTGACTGCTGGGTATCAGTTTTTGGTTCAAAGCTGTTTCGTGATTTATTTTGTTGTTGGGATCCTGTTGTGACTACTGTTGAACCTTACCTCTTTACTCTCACTTCTAGGTACACAATTCTGTAACCATTTGGTTGTGAAGTGAAGAAATAGAATGAAAATGAGAGTTTGAAGCATTGTATCAGATTATGTTGTTTATTTTACTGTTTTTCTTTATGATGTTTGTATGTTTGATCATCTGATTCAGTGTGGTGTGGTTGTTTTTAGTTGGATTAGCTAGATTACTGTATTATAATTGAATTATGGACTGTAAGGCAATGACTTGACCAAATATGGATTAATAGATAAGTTGGTATTTAAGGTATGTAGCTAAATGTATGATAATTTGGGACTGTCAGGAACTTCAACAAGTTATTTCTTCAATATGCGACTTTATCTTTAAGATTGCTAAAAATAGGCATTTGTTTGTATGGTATTCTGTATTAGAGCAAGTGCCATAATGATAGCTTATCATGTTTTAAAAGTGTTGTGGTATTTTGTTAAATGCAAGTTGGTTATTAGGAAGGGTTTCATTCATACATTCATGATAGCCACAAGTTGATTTGTCTGCCAGGTGTTAATTTCTATATAGTTTAGTTTTTTTGGTTTGTTCTGTGTTTAAGTAATCAAATTCAGAGTCAAAGTTGTTGATATTGATTATGGAATCTCAAATCAGTATAACAATGTTTGGCTTTCAACTGCTATAGTCGTATTAAGCCCTAAAACAAATAAAAAAACAAGCAATGGTAATCCCTGTTGATATGTGCTATGTGTGGTCAGCAGTTGGTTTATTGTATGGTAGGCCAGTCAGATCACAAAACTGGGCCCTATAGATTTGGCCTAAGGTTTCTAGCTACAGGCTCCTTTCAGGCCTGGATATCTTTTGGGTTCCAAACAAGCAGGCTTGTTTGCATGCCAATTGGACCTTTTGGTCTGTTGGGCTTCTCGCGCAGTCCATTGCTGATTTGTTGGTTATTTTATTGATCCTCAAGGCTGGTTTGTCGCACATTTTTGAATTCAAATCAGGCTAGGCCTTAGTTAGTTAATTGGATTTTGGTCTAGACTTGAGGGGACCATATTCGTCGAGTTATAATTAAGGGCCCTTCAAAGATTAAGTTTAGAAATATTTTTAATGAGTCGAGGTGCGCCATGCCAAACAAAAATGATAATTGTGTGGCCCTCGCATTAATTTCATAACCTAGATATTAAAAATGATTAATATTCGTAGAAAAGCCTTTAGGGCCATTTAAAACACTATTGTGATTGTGTATACGTCCGCGTAACACAATTACGATTTTAAAAATAAAACCGTAGTATGCGTTCACGCAACTTTGGCCAAACTCTCTTAATAATAATAAAGCATTATTAATTGTGGACACGTTCGCGTGACATGATTTTTGACGCGCCAAACAAATAGGTATACGTACGCGTAACCCGTTTCAAGATAATTTTCTTAATTAAAAGCGGTGAAAGAGGTAATAGCACATAGGTTCTAAAATGAGTAATTAAATAATTTTGAAAAGCCAAGTATGATCAATGCGACCGTGCTAGAACCACGGAAGGGGGGAATGCCTAACACCTTCTCCCGGGTTAACGAAATTTCTTACCCGGATTTCTGGTTCGTGGACCGTAACACAGAGTCAATCTTTCCTCGATTCGGGATCTGAACCGGTGACTTGGGACACCATAAATTATCCCAAGTGGCGACTCTGAATTTTAATAAATATAATCCCGTTTTGATTGTCCTTTAATTGGAAAACTCCCTTGTACTCTTCGGGGGGTGTAGGTAAAAAGGAGGTGTGACAAATACTATTGTAAGGCCCCGTGAAAATTTTTGCTCAAAATCCGAGATCTCGTAGTGCCAAGTCAAGAAATTATGTTTTCCAGAAAAGTGCAATTTTACGGTCAATAATGTGGTCGCATATCAAGTATGCGGACCGCATTTCTGCCGTACAGTGAGTTAGTGTGTTGGCCAAATTTGAAGGCAACTATGCGATCAATTATGCGATCAAATAACCAAAATGCGGACTGCATCGTCGTCGCATAATTTCCTTAGGATTTTATAAAGGGCAGTTTTGCGGTGCATTATGCGACCGCAGAATGTGAATGCGGACCGCATTCCTGCCGCAGAGCCAGATAGTGTGTCCAGTTTTTGGGAAAGCATTTTGCGGTCCATTTTTCGGACCGTATGTCCATTATGCGATTGCATCTCCAAATTTCTAATTTTCTTACTCGACCCCATGTCGATATATTACACACTACCCTTCATTTTAGTCATGTTTTCTGATGCATTTAGA
>MU684883.1:0-23232 GCA_026770625.1 Nicotiana glauca | reverse complement strand
AGAGAGAGAGAGAGAGGGTCCTAGAGGGAGAAGGGTTTCTTTATCAACATTTCTCCAAAAATCTTGCTTAGACATTGAAGATTTGTCAAGAAAGGCACCTAGACCTTATTTCTAAGAGGTAAGGTTCCGTAACCCAAGCTCTTTATTACTAGATATAACTAAGATAAACCACTAGAAGGATTATCCATGTGGGTGGGAGTGGATTTCTTGCACGCATAAAGTTTAACGTATTTTGTGAGGCCTTGAGCTAAGGATGAGATGAGGGATGGTAGAATCTTTCACAAAATGGTTTTTAAAAGCATAATGCACACTTAGTGTTTGAGAATATGCTCAAGTGACATAGAACTATGATCACCTCTCTAATTTATGGTTCAATTTGTCATGTTCCCGAAAGATTGACGTTGCTAAGAGTCTCAGAGTATAGTAGGACTTAAGAAAAGCTCAATCGAGGTATTCAGGATAAACTTTCTCTCTCGAAAGTGAATTCCATAATGTTTTGTATTTATAAGTGTGGTTTGTTTACCAAAATGGTATATCCTTGAGTCACATTTTAAATGAAGGACAATATACTAATTGGGTAAGAAGAATTCGATCTGTTAAATGCTCCTAGTTTCTCTTGTGTGTACTAAATGCCTTGATTGAATATGCCAATTGTTTGATAAACTGTAACGATATTTGGAAATGAATCGAATAAGGAAATGCGAAATAAAATTTGAAATAAGTCCCAACTGTTATGAACTAGCTTAAAAAATAGAATGACCTAAAGGTATTGTACCCGAACTAAGCCCATAAGTGGTTGTTCTAGATATTACCTTGCCTTTTTAAATACATACATTATAATGCGAGTCCGTATACATTCCGATGTTGAAATTGTATAATTGTTAAAATGGGAAAGGAATAATTTAAGGATAACTGAGGCGATTATTTGCTTATAATTCCAATGTGTATTTCAATTGTTGGTTGACATGTCCCTCTTTGGGAAGAATCCCTTATGTTTGATGATTCTATTTCTATTAAATTCATAATATATTATTCCCAGAATGTTTGGTATATTGATATTGGTTGGTGATCCTTGGAAATAAAGGGATGAAAATGTGGAAAACCAAATGCGGCCTTCGTGCCATGAAAAAGGTGAACCTTGTGAAAGTCCCAAAGGGCCAAAGAAATACTGTTATTGAGGGAGATTGAGAACATTAATAAAAACTATAAAATAGGAAAGGTATTGAGGTAAGCATGGTTGCAATTATGCGATATTTGTATACTTGTATTTATACCACAATTGTGTACAATATTAAATTGAATCAAAAATATTTTTGGGAATATCATTAGCAATACCGAGGAAGGGTGGGACATAAGGCCCACACCTAAAACTACATGTGCCGGTGTAGGGGTGAAGTGTGACTTGGGATGAAACTGAAATATTGGTGAAATTGTGACTATTCCCCCAAAGTGGGATAAAACTAATATCTGTGAATTGGAAAAGGAAATGCCAACCTACACGGCATACGTGGGAAGGCAGCTTAGCTGATCGGACCGTGATCGGATGTCATGCCGCACACATGGTGGTAATGTGCTGGGAATCATAAAAATTGGAAATTACAACAAAAAAAACTAGAAATTTGTTGTTGTGGTACATGTCTCTAAAGGGACGACCTAGCCAATCGGGTCGTGATCGGACTTCGTGCTAACAAAGACGGTGGTATAACTTATATCAGTGCTAGTGATCTCCCAACCAATATATATATATATATATATATATATATATATATATATATATATATATATATATATATATATTATTTTCGAAAACTAGAAGATTTATATGTTTCAAGTTGGATGCTAGTATATATATATATATATATATATATATTATTTTCGAAAACTAGAAGATTTATATGTTTCAAGTTGGATGCTAGTATATATATATATATATATATATATATTATTTTCGAAAACTAGAAGATTTACATGTTTCAAGTTGGATGCTAGTATATTGTTGATTTGACTTGTTGTTTTGTGTTTTCTTTGCTTGTATGATTATTCTATTATGAAAGAGAATTTTTAGCCTTACATACTAGTGCTATTCGACGATAGTAACGTTCCTTTTACTGGGGGTGCTGTATCGTTTTATGATACAGGTTGTTTCACAGCAAGCGACATCGGTCAGTGATAGCAGTATTCTCTTCCCAGCAAACTTGGTGAGCCCCACTCTATCTCGGGGTCATGTCATGTATCTTCTGTTCATTTCTCATCATGTTTTAAGGTATAGCCGGAGCCTTGTTGCCGGCATTTTCCTATTACTCTTCTACTGTATTTAGAGGCTTCGTAGACTGTTTGTGGGTGATAGTTAATGTTGGGAGTCCGGACTAGAAAAGTTTGTACTTGATAAACATGTTTTCATTAAGCTTGTAAACTTGTAATATTTTGTAAACTATGAATGAAGGCATTAACGGGAATGAAATGGAAGTTTCTAATGGAATGTTGCTTAGTGTTTTGATAAAATGGGATAACATTCCCTCTTTATTCATGAACTAGGTTGGATAGAATGAAGTCTATCAGGCTTGCTCAGTCGGGTTTACTCGGTTGAGCGTCGGTCGCGCTCCTTGGATTTTGGGGCATAACAACCATGAACCAAACCCTTTTGTGTCTAATTCCTAAATGCCCAAAAGCTTCAATGTTGAAAAACTTCAGACCCATTGGCCTGTGCAACACCATCTATAAACCAGTCACAAAAATTATTGTAAACATAATAAAACCTATCCTACCCCACATCATTGGTCCAAGCCAAGCAAGCTTTCTGACTAATAGAAGGGCATGTGATAATGCAATCATTGTCCAAGAATATGTCAACCACTTCAGGAAAATGAAGGGTAAGAATGGTAACGTGATTCTAAAAATAGACCTAGAGAAAGCCTTTAATAGGATGGAATGGTCTTTTATTAGAGACACTATGGATGCCTTCAACTTCCCTAAGAGCTTATCCTAACTCATCAAGTCCTGTATAAGTACTTCTTCCATCTCCATCCTTGTCAATGGGGGAAAAACTGAATCCTTCAACCCTTCAAGAGGGATTAGACAAGGAGACCCTATGTCCCCCTATCTATTCATTTTGTGCATGGAAAGACTTTCTAGATCCATTAACAATGCAGTTCAACAAAATCAATGGCAATCCATAAGCATAAGTAGGTCTGGACCAAAAATCTCACATCAATTCTTTGCAGATGACCTTACTTTCTTTGCCAAAGGAAATATCAGGAACTACAATACCATTCTCTCTATATTGCACAACTTCAATAATCAGTCAGGATAAAAGATTAATCTAACTAAATCTAGAGTCTTGTTTTCCTTAAACATCACCATGATACCTCCCAACATCTCACCACTCTTCTGTCCATAAAACACACAACCATCTTTGGGAAATACCTAGGATTTCCAATTTTCCATAAAAAAACAAGTAGCCTCAGACTTCTAATTCATCATGGACAATATGCAATCCAAGCTGGCTGGATGGAAAACAAAATGCCTTAACATGGATGGGAGAACAGTCCTGGCCAAGACCACTCTGAGTAGCATCCCAAGCCATGTAATACAATACATCAAATTTCCTACAAAGGTCACCAATCAAATTGATAGAATCCAAAGAAATTTCCTTTGGGGCACCACCCCAGAAAGAGAAAAACTTCATCTGATTAAATGGGATGTAGTCACCAAAACCAAAGCTGATGGGGGTTTAGGGCTGCAAAAAGCTAACATTAAAAACAAAGTTGTTCTTTTAAACCTAGCATGGAGAGCTTACAAGAACACCAATAGCCTTTGGGCTATAGTCCTGATTCACAAACATTACAACATATCTAGACCAACCCATACTTTGAGACATCCAAAGAACCCTAAATTCCCAATCTGAAAGGGCTTACTAAAGGGTTGGGAGATTTTGTAGAAAAGCCACCATATGGGTAGTTAATAGAGGGAATAGGGTCAACTTCTTGAATGATGTTTGGATCCCTAACCAGCCAGCAATCAGGTATATGATAGAAGTCCCCATAACCCAAAATGACCTCCAAGTCAGGGTTGAAGCAATGCACAATGGAGGCACTTGGGACACAACAACATTGTCCATCACCCTCCCCCAAACATCCTGAACCTTCTTAACTCTGTGTTTATTCCGAGTTCCTCCAATAAGGAGGACAACCTAATATGGAACCTGGTTGCCAATAGGCACTTCTCCAATAGCTCTGTTTACTCTTTCATAAGAAGGAACACCACATACCACCCTCTTGGGGAGGAAGCACACTTCAAATGGATATGGAAGCTTCAAACACACTTCAAATGGATATGGAAGCTTCAAACCCCAACAAAATCAAATATTTCCCCAGGCTCCCAACTCATAGAAGGCTCCCAACTCTATAGTAATCAATTTTCCCCTGGAATGCCACTACTGTGGCAATAATCAGGGGGATATTGACCACATTTTCCTTCAATGTCCTAATGCTACCCGTTTCTGGAATGATATCCTATGCCACAATGCCCCCAACCAGTCCTATGTAGCAACCCGTGGCAATCATCTTGGAAAACTCTCAAAGCTGTGAAGTACAACAGTTGCCTCAACTGGGATAACCTCATCCCATTTTGCCTTTGGAACATTTGGTTGACAAGAAACAACAATATTTTTAATAACAGAAAAGAACACATTAATGCAAACAACACTATTTCAAAGGCAACAGAGTATCATGTGCTTAATAATAGCAACCCACCAATGGTAACACACTAGATAATGCTAAAATGGATACCCCCTCCCAGGGGTTCCTTCAAGCTAAACATTGATGAAGCAGCAAAAGGAAACCCAGGAATAGGTGGATCAGGGGGAATTTTCAAAAACCACACTGGAGACTGGATATTGAGCTACATGAACAACTTACCCTGAACAACAAACACAAGGGCAGAAATCCAGGCCCTCATCTAGGGTCGACAACTAGCGAAACTAAACAACCTCGTTCCGTTAGAAATAGACATTGATTCAGCAGAAACAATAAATATGTTAATAAATGGATATATGATTTTTGACCCTCTAATTTGTGAGTGCAGATCAATCATCCAAAGGATAGGCAGAGTGGTGGTGATGCACATCTACAGAGAGCAGAACAGAGTAGCTGATGTGCTGGAAAAGGAAACAGCTAAATAAAGTTTTTTGAACAAGTCGTTGTCCCTAGCAGTTCCTCCGATGTTTTCCAAAGATGTATTTTGAGCAGATATTCTAGGAACTGAATTAACTAGATCTTTTGTGGGTTATAATTTAAGTACTATTATGCAAAATATTGTAACAATGGGTGCCTTAAAGTACTCCAGTAATGCCCCTTTTGTAACCCCTGTTTATCTAATATCATATCCCTTGACCAAAAAAATTATTACATCCTTTAAGTTATAAAACTAGACAGAATATGTCCCTTCTTTAACTATTTTCTCTCTTTTTTGACGGTCACGTGTTTGGCACGTGATGAATTATTCTGGTTTGCTTTCTCTTCCACTTTAAGAATTTGAAGAAATTGTGGAATGTTTAGAAGTCCTTTTCTTAATTATTCCTTCGTCTTAAAAGTAACAAAGAATCAAATTACCACTAATTTTCTACCTTTGGTGAGCCACCATTCAATTTCTTAATTTTTACCTTTAGTCCTTTTTCTTGTTATGTCCTAAGACAGTAAATATAACAAAATAAAGGAAATAAAATTAATTCTTAATTTTATTGGACATTCATTTTCTTAAGCGAAAGATAGCATAACCAAAAAGGACAAACCCAAAGAAGAAGACAGAAAATTTCAAGTGTTAGAAATTGACTTTTAAAAATATTGATTTCACACAAGAAAAATGAAGCAAAATTAGTAAGTGATGCAAAATCATAAACGAGAAAGTGATAGAAAAAGGGGATGTATGGTGATAAGGAGCGATAGAGACTGGAATAAGTGCCAAAATTCCAATCGTCCGAAGGGGTATGATGGGATGGTTGAGATCCTTCCACTTTTAATTAGATGTCGATTTCGAGCTCTGAAAATTTAGAATTTCTTTAGAACGAAATGTTTTATCTCGTTAGTGAACCTATTTGGCGAGAACTCAAATTAATCGAATTAGTGGATTTCAGATACTGATTGACTGAATTTATTTTAGGAATGAGCGGTCTAAATGAGTGCCAAGATCACCTTTACTTTTTTATAACGATAAAGTTCGGTTCAACTTGTACTTACCTCGATTATTTCGTTGAACCTTAATTTTCAAAGTTAATACTTGTTTCATTGACCACTAGACCATGTCTTTAATGTGAGCCAACCTCAGTACCTTTATATCTTGATAGACATGTCATTGTCTCTTTACATTATTGGCCACTCAATTGGATTCTCTATTGTCAATTTTTCATTGTTCCTCTTTGTGAAAGAAGTGGTTCAAAATGGTCTAAATCCATTCACTCAAGCATTCTTGCTCCACTTTAGGGAATAATGATATCCATGATATTTGCTTAGGGTAAAGTGGATTATATGCAAGCATTACATATAGTTTATCTGGAGCATCTACGTTTAAAAGAAGGTTTACTTTTGTAGTAGCTATTTATGGTAAGTCCATCTCTAGACAACTAAAGCAAATTTGTTACCTTTTTATAACAACATTTTTATATAAACAGTACTTCATTATAAAAGTCAAGTTTTTTCGGAATCAAATGTCATGTTTTGTTATAATATATGTTCTCTATAATAACAATTCGATATAACATTCAAAAATATCCGGAATAAACAACACTGCTATAGAGAGGTTTGAATATACTACTATATTTAAAGATAAAGAAGTTTTAATCTCGAAATTCGAACTGTACCATTTTTTTTGGATTGATAGAGTAGTTATTTTTCGTGCAAGATAAATTCATGAGCAAAACCAATCCAATTAATTTTCTTTTATGTTCTTTTATGCGCGGGAAAGAGTTCTACTCCCTCCCTTTTAGTTTATGTGAAACATTTTATTTTTTGAGATTTAAACTATTTAAATTTTGACCAATATTTTTAAATATATTTTTTCGTTATAAATGATGCGACAAGAATTGTAAGTTATAGTATTTTTTTTTAAATAATTTTTAAATGTCTAAATTCTAACTTTAAAATATCGAGTTAATCTAATTCAATTTAATGTCAAAGATTAGTAAAACTAACTCTAAAAAAAGTAAAAAAGTTCACATAAACTAAAATGAAACGGGTAATTTTTCCCCCATATAATTAGGTTTGTTTCTAAAGATTTATAGTGTAATACCCAAATTGGCCTTCGCAGTAGTCAACATTCTGTTTGGACGGTTAGCCTCCATTAGTAATAGGACTACAAGTACTCATTTTATCTCATTAAACGTAAAATGTGCTAAGCTCAATATCATAAGGATCAAAATTGGAATTATTAGACAATTACAAAGGGACGAAAAGCGTTATTTCTACTTCAAATTTCAAAACAAGAATCGAGAAACTGAACCTAAAGATCAAATTTAAATTTGATTTAGTTTTTCGTTTTATCCCGATGATTTACACCCACGTAAATAGCACAATCAATTTTCAGACCAACCATTTTGATCAGCTTCTCTTTATTTTTCATCTGATATTCGAAATTTATTTTGAGACTCGATTAATCTGAATTTGTGCTAAAAAATTCTAATTTAAAAATAACACGACCTAATTTCATGATCAACTTGTTTTTTTCAGATTGACAACTTAGCTCATTGTTGACATTTTATTGGCGTTTGCTTCTAGAAATTACATACCCACCTGCCACCACACACAACGTGGTATAGACGGTAGGGGTGAGTATAGTTTGGGCAAATTTAAAATTTGATTTTTTTTGAATTTTTGGATTACGGATTGGATTTTGAATTTAATTTTTAAAATTTTTGGATTTTAGATTGGGCATTGAATTTGGTACTTTAAATTTTTGGATATCCAAAAATCCAAAATTCTTATACTTTATATTTTGTCGATTATCCATATGTCTATAGTAATAAGTTCAATACCCTACCCATTAGATGATATCCCATATATTCAATATTAATTACTATATTACTATGATAATACTTTCTATTTGGACATGATTTTACTATTTCTACTTCTTATCGACCGTATTAATGTCTCTATTGTACTTTTTATATAATAATTTTATTACTTGAATTTTGGATGGTTGTGGTGAGAATAAGGAACTTTCGGGCAATTTTATCATGAATACTTTATTTGGATATTCATTTTTGTAAAGAGAAGAAACATCTCAACTTATATGCTCAAACCGAATATCCAAAATATCCAAATCGATTAATCCCAAACCAAACTTAAAAAAATCCGATCCAATCCGAACTTATTTGGATTGTCATTTCTTCAATTAGAAAACTGAAAATCCAACCGAAATTTTCATATGCAATCCGAATTGCTCGAACGCCCACTCTTAATAGACGAAAATTTAATTTTCTAATCTACCGCAAATATTATTTTAGTTATGTCATATTTTTTACACTAGATAGAAAAATATATAATACAAATTTGTAAAAATAACACACAAGATCTTCATATGATCATTTTGTCTGTTCAAATTATAAGTGGCACCAGAAAATCATTTAATGACCTAGCCCAAGTATAAAGATGTCGATGGACAAGTTTTTGGGACCATTATCTAAACTAGTGGACCTCGATACAACAACAACGTCTGGAGAGGGTAGTGTGTACGCAGACCTTATTCCTACCCTGGAGTATAGAGGCTGTTTCCAAATAGACCCCCGACATCCTTCCCTCCAAGAACTTTCCACCTTGCTCTTGGGGAGACTCGAACTCACAACCTCTTGGTTGGAAGTGGAGGTTGCTTACCATCAGAGCAACCCCTCTTGTCTAGTGGACCTCGATAGTTCGTCAGAAATAGGGGGAAGAGCACAATTAGCCACTAATTAGAGATATTTTTACTCTTTAGCCATTGCTTAAAATGGATTTACTTTTTAGTCAGTACTTAATAAATTTTTATTCGCCCGAACGAAAATACCCTTGTTGACTTCATGGTGTCCCTGACTTCATGAATGTTGTGTCACTATCAAGGACAATGTGTCCTATTATGTTCTTAATTTATATGTGCAGTATAAATATTAAGGACATTGCGTCCTTAACTTCATATATACAGTGTAAATGTTAAGGACATAGTGTCCTTAACTTTATGAGTGTTGTGTAAATATTAAGGACTTCATGAATGTTGTGTAAATATTAAGGATAAAGTGCCCTATCAAGTCCTTAACTTCATATGTGCACTGTAAATAATAAGGACATGGCGTCCTTAACTTCGTATGTGCAGTGTAAATGTTAAAGACACCATATCCCTAATATTCACACTGCACTCATGAAAAAAGAGTAAAAACATCTTTTCGTATTAATTTTAATAGAATAATAATTATTATTGCTCAACATTAAAAATACTGAATAAAAACTAAATATCATATTAAAAAGTGATTATCTCATGCTATTTTTACTCAAAAATAGCTTGAGAGAACTAATACCATGTAATGGGGTCGTAATATTAAAATTCTCAAATCATAATAATGCACATGTATAATAAATTCAATAGAAGTTAGTAATGCAAATAATTTTGTACATTTCGTAAGTAGAATGGTTTTTAGTTACTATCTCCACGATCTTCAACAAATGCTTATGGACTATGTATGAATTGTTCTTTATATAATCGAGAAATCCTCGAAAATTTACTGACGCACGGTTTAAAATTTGATGGATATTAGGATTAAATACTAAAATTCATTTTTGACAAGATTCAAACTCTTGGTGAATACTTAATCTATACATTATGTATTGCGCTATGCCACTAAGAGCCTGTTTGGCCAAGCTGCCAAAATCTACTTATTCTGAAAAGTATTTTTTTTAAAAACACTTTTTCTGAAAGTACTTTAAAAAAAAATAGTTTGTGTTTAGCCAAGTATTTAAAGAAGTACTTTTTGCAACATTTGGTAAACAAATTGTGTTTGGCCAATCTTTCAAAAAAGTATTTTTGAGTATCAAATTACCAAAAAGGATAGTACCAAGGTCTTATAATTATTTTAAAGAGAAAAATGAACTTAAATATTTATTGTAAGAGACTTTTATTATTTTTTATTTTATTTAACTAAAATATAAAACATAAAGTAAAGAAACATAATAAAGATTTAAAGCAATATTTTATACCAAGGCATATAATATTATCAAGTACAATCACTTATTGTTACACAATAATTTGAATAATCAAAATACATCATTCAGTATAAATTAGAAGTCTATTCCAAAAATGACTATATACTGATAATCCGCCATGAAATAATAAGTAAAGTCACTCACACATGATAATATTTTTTAACAATTTCATCTCTGCTTTTGCATAACGCCTCCATATTAGTAGAAGACTTGCCTTTGCATTACTAAAGAAATATCAGAAGAGTCATTTCCTTCCTCAATCTTTGCAGTATTGTCTCCATTAGCATAATAGTTGAATTCCTTATCGGTAGAAGAATATCGTCGCATGAAATTATGCATAGCTACGGTAGTTGTAAGTTTAACTAGATGATTCTGAATGTTAAACTTGAAATATGGCATTGAGCGTAAAATAGAAATAATCTTAAAGAGTAACTAATTATTAACAACACATAATGTATAATTTAAGTTTTAAAATATTTAAATTAAAAAAGAGACTAATTATTACCTAACGTAACCAACTTTGTCCTAAATTTCAAGCAGCCTATTGTGAGACTGCCACTTGGCTTAATGTGGATGCTTTCTCTTATTCTTTTAATAATATATAGATAGATTATGCGATGTAATTATAAATTTATTACCTATTTATAGGTAATTTTTACAAATTAGATTTGATAACCGTTTTAAAGATCCGGAAAGTAATAGCCTATAATAGAAGATATTATAATTGATTATTTGTAGGAAGATAACTGATAATCCAACGAAGGATGTAGATAATTTTCTTTAGTGTGAAAAAGAAGAGGATAATTTAGAAAGGGCGAAATGGCTTCTTGGCCACTTAAAGTTGTCGGGTTTTTTAAAGCCGATACATAAACTTATAACTTTCTCATTTGAACACTCAAACTCGTTTTTTCCATAACTAATAAACATATTTGACCATTGACCATGTGCGCGTGTATTACAGATACACATACGTGTTCATCCAGTCAACAAATGACAAATGGATGTCTTACATGTAAGCGCGAAAAGTCAAGCAGCAACTGCTTCTCTTTGACTGCTTTAGCGTTCTTCTTCATCAACCATTTCAAGCTAATTCCAACACCCCTAGCGACAAAAGAACGCTTATCTCTGCTCCTTTTTCTTCCCTTCACCACACAACACTCCACCTGATAAATTTTGGAACTCAACTCTGGTCCTAGGGTTAAAGCATTATCTATCATGTTCATTTGACCGAAGCCTGTGGTTGTATTTTTGGGTGGTAGAATAATCATCATCGATGTTGGGTTGGAGCCACTAAAGACGTCATGCCAAATGGCTGAGTTTTTCCTTTTTAGACCCATAGATTTTCTCTTTATGGATTTTCCAAAAATGCGTTATTCTTCCAACTCTTATTGTTGAAAGATGCCATTATTGGGTTCAAGGAGTTCAACGAACTTGGAAGGGGAAGTTATGGAGAAGTTCAAAACTTAGCTTCAACTCTACAATGACAAAATATACAACTTTCCGCCATTTTCAGGGTCTGAAAAATAAAATAAAAATTGAAAATGGAGCTTCAGATTTTTAAAAATGGAGGAATGGGGTATTTTGTATTGTTGGGCGTTGGGAAGGGGGTTTCACGCTCCTGTGTGTCGTGTTCCTTAGGCGGGCTGCTGATTAGAATCAACTGACGCCACATTGGCATGGTCAATGGACAAATATGTTTATTAATTATGGAAAAAACTAGTTCGAGTGTTCAAATGAGAAAGTTATAAGTTTATGTATCGGCTTTAAAAAACCCGACAAGTTTAAGTGTCCAGGTAGCCATTACGCCTTTAGAAAGTTACAATACATTACAAACAAAAAAATCAAAAACAGGAAAAGTCCATAAAGAATTTGGAAAGTTATAATATGATTCACGTATATGATGTCTTTAAATTTAAGAAAATGATAACAAGAAGAAACAAATTTGAAAAGAAAAAATTTAAATTAGTAAGGGATAATTTGACAAGTATAAATGTTAAGGTGAGGATAGTTTTGTCTTGAATAAATTAATTTTCTGCTTCTGCTTCTTGGAAGAAGCTAGAATTTTCTGCTTTTTCCTGAAAGCAAAAAAACTGCTTCTGCTACTGGCCATAAGTACTTCTCTATCTTGACCAAAAAGCTTACATTTTTAAGAAAGTACGTTTTTAAGAGAAAAAGTACTATTGGCCTCCCGGAAGCTTGGCCAAACATGCTCTAAATCACAGACTTGAGGCAAGTATGACTAGGGTATTTTCTTTTTATATATATTTCATTCATTTATTGTCTATGCAACTAATATAATCAATTTTAGATTAGTTTCAACCTTCCTTCCTCAGCTTTTTACCCCCCTTCAAGCATTTGCTTATGATCAAACAACAACAAAAATTTTGAACCAACCAGAATATTCTTACTACTAATAAATTCTTCTAGCAAATTCTCATCCCTAATTAATGTAAGAAAAAAATAGTTTCCCCAATTTGACTACCTTTGTCACGACCCGAATTTTTCATCGTCGGAATTGTGATGGCGTCTAACTCTTTAAAATTCTAGGCAAACCAACATATAAAGATTTAATACGCTAACCACTATCCAAAATAGTAAATAACAATAATTAAGCCAAAACAAAGTAAAAAAGTGCGAAAATTTATAATAATCCAAAAACTATCATACGACTACCCAAATCTGGTGTCACAATCCACGAATTTCTAAGAGTCACTACAAATGTTGGTTTAAAGAAGATACATCTCATCTCAAAATAAAAGAAAACAGGGAAACTAGGATCACTGGAAGGGGACTCCAGGATTTGCGAACACTGGCAGATCTACCTTGGGTCTCCTGTGGAATGAAGACAGCAACCGAACTCTGATCAATGCGGTCCAGTAGAGGAATCTACACAGAAAGTGCAGAGTGCAGTATCAGTACAACCGATCCCATGTACTGGTAAGTGCCGAACCTAACCTCGGCGAAGTAGTGACGAGGCTAGGACACGACAATAACATGAACCTGTGCAGTTAAATCATAGACGAGAAGATAACAACAAATGAAAATTTAGTAGATATTAACGTGAAAGGGGAGAAACATGCTGAGGGGAATATCAATTCCTTAAATAGTAAAGTAATGATATGTAGTAAATAACATATCTTGCACCTATGAAAGTAATAACACAGCATATAAGTGCACGACATCACCTTTCGTACTTTTACTCTCATTCTCACCTTAAGAAACAACAGAATCGACACGACATCATCCTTCGTGCATTAACTCTCTCATAGCATGGAACAACATCACCCTTCGTGCATTATCACTCACAGAATACAGCACGACATCACCCTTCGTGCATTATCACTCACAGAATACAGCACGACATCACCCTTCGTGTATTATCAGTCACTCACAAAACATCGCATGATATCACCCTTCATGCTTTAAAACTCACCCTCACCAAGACAATAAACAATAATCACAGGGAGATAGAAATATCAAGAATCATTCTTACTTCAGTATTTAATTCCACAATACCAGCCTCAACTCTGAGTTAATACTCAATCAGTTCCAAACTTCGTAAAACATGATAAGAGTTGTTCAACACATGGAATGACAAGTCTAAACATGAAATATATGATCGCATAGTACGACAGTTACAAGAATAAGATTAACTCGTATGCTATGACTCGACGAAAATGCATAGGTACTCATTACCTTACCTATACATTGTATTCAATATCAAACACGTAGAAAATAGACTCAACAATACCTAATCTCTCAAGCTAAGATTAGCCACAACACTTACCTTGATTCCATGGCCGAACTCAAGCCTCAATCGCCGCTTTTCTCAAAAATTGACCCCAGGCCCGTTTGGTCAAAACTCGAGGTTCGAATTAAAACACATTCACCTATTCATACCCGACCCCAAATATCTAATTAGTTTTGAAATTCGGCCCCAAATCGGGTCTAAAGTTCAATTATATAAAAATCCCTAATTCTACCCAAACCCCAATTTTCACCATGAAAACCCTAGATTTTAGGTTTAAAATTGATGAAATGTTATGGGTAATTGAAAGAAAGTAGCTTAGAATCATTTACCATGATTTTGGGGGATAAGTTGTCTCTTGAAAATCGCCTCTATGCCTTCTAGTTTTTGAAAATATGAAAGAATGGCCTAATCCCATTTTTGATTCTGTTTTTAAAACACTGGACATGTCTTCTTTGTGTTCACGAGAAGCCTATCACGTTCGCGAAGCTTTGGCCCTATTGGCCTTCGCATTCGCGAAGGCATATCCCCCCCAGCCTCCGCATTTGCGATCCAAGTATCGCGTTCTCGATGAGTTAACATCCCCTCCCCTAGGTCCCATGCTTCACATTCGCAATAGACGAGTCGCGTTCGCAAAGGGTAAAGCCCCCGCTGCCCCGTTCATCCTCGAACAGACATAGAAAAGTACCTGAGCTAAGGAAAAGATGGGGATATCTGCTCTGCACATCGGACTCAGACTCCCAGGTGGCTGCCTCAACAGGCTGACCTCTCCACTGCACACGAACCGAACGATAACTCTTCGACCTCAACTGACGAACCTGCCGGTTTAAAATAGCTACTGGCTCCTCCTCGTAGGTCAAATCCTTGTCCAGCTGGACAATGCTGAAATCTAACACGTGGTATGGATGATCACTAGGGATTTTGTCGTGTTTTATGCTCCTTCTTGCGTACACTTTGGTTATAAATTGCTACAAAATAGTCCTAAAAGGCTCATAAGTGTGCTTGATTGCAGGTTTGATCGATGGAGTGACGAAATGTCAAAGATCGGCTCAAAGGGAGTGAAACCTGCTCAAGTATCAAAGATAAGGCAAACTGAGGGCAAAAAGGCCTAGTACAGCCGCATGCAACTTTGTACAGTCCGCATTAGGTAGATTCAGAGAGTTGAAAATTCAGGCTTCAAGCAACGCGGCTGCACTCCATATTGTGCGGTCCGCGGTGAATGCTCCGCAGCCGCATTTTTGTGCAGTCCGCGGTCAAGAGATTTAAAGAGGCGAAAAATGACCAAGTCAAAGCCATGCGGTCCGCGGTCATGATTGTGCATACCGTGCTAGCTGTCTCCGCGGCCGCAGTCCATTCTATGTGGTCCGTGGAGCCCAAATTCAGAGATCCAATTTTTGAAGTTCAAGAGGCTAGTGCGGCCACGGTCCATTTTGTGCGGCCCGCACTGACCCCGCAAGGGCATTTTTGTCCAGTTTTTCCAACTTAGTATAAATAGAACATTTTGCCATTTTTAGGGTATTAGTGATCGGGGACTCAGACCTGCTCATACATCAAGTTCGAGAAGAATGGGCGACCAAAAACTCCAAAATACTTCCCTATTTGCATCACATACAGGAGTTAAGGAAAAGATTCACAAAGACAGAATTTCAGCATGTCCCCAGGATCTAGATTGATTTCGCTGACGCACTAGCCACTTTATCATCCATGATCCAGCATCCAGATACGAATTTCATTGATCCCATCCCAATGAGGATTTATGATCAGCCAGCTTATTGTGCTTACATTGAGGAAGAAGCGGACGGAAAATCATGGTTCCACGACATCGAAGAGTACTTGACAATAGGAGGACTCCCGATTTGGTTCCACGACATCGAAGTATCCAGAACTTGCCAACGCTACTCAAAAGTGCACACTTTGGAGGTTATCTAACAACTTTTTTCACAGTGGAGGAATCCTGTATAGGAGGACTCCCAATTTGGTCTTGCTAAGGTGTGTCGAAGCAAAAGAAGCATCCAGACTATTGGACGAAGTGCACGCGGGGATGTGCGAACCACACATGAATGGTTTTGTTTTAGCAAAGAAGATACTATGCGCAGGGTATTTTTGGATGAATATGGAAACAGACTGTATCCAATATGTTCGCAAATTCCATCGCTGTCAAATACATGCAGACATGATAAAGGTGCCTCCAAATGAGCTTACTGCAACAAGCTCACCATAGCCATTTGCCGCCTGGGGGATAGATGTCATCGGACCTATCGAACCCGCCGCATCAAACGGGCACAGATTTATCCTGGTGGCAATTGATTACTTTACTAAATGGGTTGAAGCAGCGTCGTGCAAGGCAGTGACTAAGAAAGTTGTGGCAGATTTCGTCCGTGATCGTATTGTTTGCCGGTTCGGGATTCCAAAATCAATCATCACTGATAACGGTTCCAATCTCAACAATGACCTAATGAAAGCAATATGCGAGGAACTCAAGATCAAACACAAGAACTCCATAGCCTACAGGCCTCAAATGAATGGAGCTGTGGAGACAGCCAACAAGAATATCAAGAAGATATTAAGGAAGATGGTCGAAATCCACAAACAATGGCATGAGAAGTTAGCATTTGCTTTGTTGGGATACCACACCATGGTCCGCACATCGACCGGAGCAACTCCCTACATGTTGGTTTATGGTACGGAAACGGTCATCCCCACCGAGGTGGAAATTCCCTCCTTGAGGATCATACAAGAAGCAGAGTTGGATGAGAAATTGGCCCTTATAGATGGGAAAAGAATGAATGCAGTCTACCACGGTCAGTTGTATCAGAGTAGAATGTCCAGAGCCTTCAACAAAAGAGTTAAGCCAAGGAAATTCACACCAGGGCAGCTGGTGTTGAAGAAGATATTCCCGCATCAAGATGAAGCCAAGGGGAAATTCTCTCCCAACTGGCAAGGTCCGTACATGGTTCACTGGGTTCTAACTGGAGGAGCCCTTATTCTTGCAGAAATGGACGGAGAGGTTTGGCCAAAGCCAATCAATTCAGATGTGGTGAAATGATATTATGTGTGACCATCTATGATTTTTTCTTTCTATAATGTAATTTGAACTACACCTAACCTGATTCTCGTTTAAGAGGGGATACGTAGGCAGCCCTATGGTTTCGGTCATAATTTAATAGAAATATTCATTCCCCCTATTATTGGAATTGGGACATAATTTTGAAGACCCTAAAAATTCCGAAGTCAGCCTTCAGCCACTCATCGCCAAGGATGCCACCTCAGTGGACTGGGGAAACATTTTGAGGAGGACCCTCAAAATTCCGAAGTTGATTTTTGCATTTGTTCAGTGCAGCCGTTAGAAGTGCCGGCCCAGTAGACAGGGGCAGAATTTTGAGGAGGACCCTTAAAATTCTGAAGCAAGAGAGGTTGCGATGCTTTGAACCACGTTGCAGTCGTTGGCTCATTCAAACAAAACTATTTTTTCTACTTACATTATATTTGTTAAATCATGCATAACTATGACAACTGCTATTTAGCAACGCTACCCCAATGATGCACGCAACGCCAGAAACCACGGGAAAACGAACTAACCTTTCCCCTTTACAAACTAATGATTCTCTTTGGATGCAGGCACCCGAGTCACAAACATATTACGCAATCACATTGGACCGCCGCGCCTGTTCACATTTGCTATCCGCACGCAATATTCCCCAGCAGACACAATATCACAATCAGTTACCAGCAATCAGCTAAGAATCTTTTATTACCATATGCATTTCCTTCATTGCATAAGGCTACCTTTCTGCCTTCCGAGACTAAGCGTTGTCTCCATCTGCATTTCCTGCATTGCATAAGGCTACCTTTCTGCCTTCCGAGACTAAGCATTGTCTCCATCTGCATTGCTTGCATTGGATAAGGCTACCTTTCTGCCTTTCGAGACTAAGCGTTATCTCCATCTGCATTCCTCGCATTGCATAAGGCTACTTTTCTGCCTTCTGAGACTAAGTGTTGTCTCCATCTGCATTTTCTGTATTGCATAAGGCTACATTTCTGCCTTCCGAGACTAAGCATTGTCTCCATCTGCATTTCCCTACATTGCATAAGGCTACCTTTCTGCCTTCCGAGGTTAAGCTCTACCTCCATCTTGCATGGCTGAAATAACGCCACATTATCTTTCTTGCATGGCTGAAATAACGCCACATTATCTTTCTTGCATGGCTGAAATATTGCCACTTTTACTTACATCAGGCAATCGGCTGAAATATCGCCAAACTTTATTTAAATTTCCGTTGGCTGAAATATCGCCATTTACGCTTTTGCATCGGCTGAAATACCGCCAAATCTTGCATCACATGCGCTGAAATATCGCCAAACTGTCCAAAGGCATCATCGTTCGGAGGCATCATCTTCGTATCCAGAGAACACCATGCCATGGCCCGAGGACCTCACTTTATATCTTGCACATCATTATTCAAGGGCATCATGGTTCGGAGGAGCCATTATTATAGCCCGAGAACGTCATCTCATAGCCTACGAATCCTTTAATTTTGTGTTTCATGGCCCAGACATCATGGTCCGAGGACGTCATCCTAACCGTCCAAGGATAGCATTCATGGTCCAACGGTAACTTGCATCACGTTTAAGTTCATGCACGATATGCGCCTATATTTCTCACTTTCAGGTACATCGGCTAGCAACGACCGTCTTAGTAGGAGCGATCCCGCTCCGATTCTCGCAGCCGATTGGTTGCCCAGGTACCTCTTGTCTCTCCAAAACCTTGCGTTCGTCCTTTCGAATCTCCATCGGCATGTTCCGTCAATGGTTCCTAAACTACATGTGGCCTGATTCCTGTAAAATTGAGGATATGTAGGCTGCTCAGAAGCCAGAGCGCGGTAAAAAAAATTATTTTTCAAATCATCGCTTCCGGTCAAAATTGGCCATCTTGTCTTTACCCGACAACTCTTTCATCCTTCCCGGATAAAGAGGGGCAGCTGTTGATACCCGATTTTTCCCTATATATTTTCTATACATACTCAAATACTTTCAAAATAGTATATGTATGCATATATAAGCATGCCCAAAGGTTTTGGTATTTTTCCTTCATTTTTAGCCGTTATAGAATTAATTTATTGTTTATTTGTAACAGTGCAAAATCCAAAATTATTGCCAAATTATCATTTTTGACGAATAACGTATTTCATTCTCATATTTACAACAAAATATAATTAATATAATTTTTACACATTTTTACAAATTTATTCGGAATTTCTAAAGCTTAATTGTATGAAATTGCAATTATAGCCTATTTTATAATTAACCACCTTTTATAATTATGAAATTATTCCTAATATTTTTAGATTATTGTTTATATATTATTAATCATTTCAGTGTTTTTAATTTACTTTTAAATTATTTTTAGTTATTTTTATTAAATAAAGTGGGAAAAAGTGGCTATTTAGAAGTCGGCCAGATTTCATTACAATTCTAGCCAAATTGCGTCCCAATTCAGCCCAATCTTAACCCCAAATCAAATGACCCAATTACAATTTTTAAACCCACCCCTGATCCAATTTCAAACCTACCCGGTCAGTCCTTTAATCTAGGTCGTTAATCATTTTGATCAACGACCACAATTCCTTATTAGCTTTTTTAATTCCCAAACCGCCCTAATCCCATCTCATCCCAAATCTGCCACCCTAAAATCCCTTCGTCTCTCAGGCTCTCTCTAATGCTCGAAAACCCTAGCCGCTCCCTATCGTCTTCTCCGACTAAATCCCACCGACGTGCATGGCTTCTCAGGCCATAGACGGCATGTGCTCTCTTCCCTTCACCCCAAATCGTGTTTGCTCAAGGCTTTCAAGGTTCAACCTCAACGAGGCCTGTTCAGATCCTCCACCGATTTGTGTTCTTGCGGCTTCTCTGGCTCCGTTCCGACGTGTTCGAGCCTCAAGAGCCTAGATATTGTCCAGACCTGTTCCAGGCCAGATCCTTTCCAAGCCTTCTTGTTTCTAGGGTTTCTGAGAAACCCTGAAAGCTGTTCGAGGTTCTTTCTCTCTTTATTTTCTTAGATCTGTGATAGATCTGTGGTGTACTCGAGGTTTCAAAGCTTTTTCCCAAATTTCTTTTTTTAAAAATTAGTCAGTTTCAATTTAGGGCTTCCAAAACTTTTAAAACGATTTCTGTTTCTTCTTCTTCTTCTTTCTTTATGTGAATCTGCCTGTATATGCTTTGTTCTTATGTGTTTTCGCATGTGCATATTTTCTCTTATGTTCTTATGTTCTACTTGTGCTCTGTTATCTCTTCCACTGTTTCTACAACATGCTTTCACATGTCTAGCTTATGTGTTCCTTTACCATTTTCTTACTGAGCTTTTGTCTGCCTTTACTAGACTTTTGTTTGAACTCTAAACCTGTTTCGCCTACTGTTTCTTAAGTTCTATGTCGCCTCTATTCTCTCTTGAACTTGCTTGAGTTCGGAGCTTTTCCTGAACATGCTTTGCTTTTACTCTATTGCTTCAAACTTGCCATTATATCTTTATGCTTTCTCATGAGACTCTCTGAGTCTGTTCGATGGCTTGCCCTCTCCTTTCTGTACCCTACTCGAATTTGAAACCCTAGACTAAACTGGAATCTTTCGCTTATGATTTTGAGACTGTCTATGCCAACCTTTTCTTTCTTGCTTGACACTTGTGTGCTTATATATGAGGGTTTTTCTTTCGAAAGGGTTCTGCCAACTTGTAATCTCCTTTAATAGGGCTCGATTGATTGGTTATTGATTTTCCAATTAAACTTTCCCTCACCCTTTTTCTGACTAAGTTCATTCGAGCAAAGCTTTTTACTGGCTGTTTGATTGACCTGCTTTCCTTATTTCTCACAAATCATGTACCATTCTTGCCTTAAATAATCCCTATGTATTTACCTGTCTTATGGTACTTTGGAAAGGTTTTTTAATTATTCATCTTTCCTTAATTGTCTCATGCCCGTTTGAAATCAAACCCCTTAACCTTAGGAAGACCTTCTTTGATTGATTGTAAACTATTTTCTTGCCTTTTTTTCTTACTCGTTTTCTGCACTATAAAAAACAAGACACTACACACAACTCTCACACACACAAATACGGGAAAACCTCAAAAACACTTCAGACTTCAATTGAACACCATACAATTACAATACTTTCTCTACTTCTAATACTGAGAACTCTGTTCCTTTTCTCTTATACTATCTGAAACATTCGCGAGTTCTCTTGAACTCTCGAGTATTTGCTGAAGAACCTGAGTTTGCTCTTGTTGATTTCTGGCTGTTACTTGCTTCTGCTATTCTGTTGTTCTAAAGCTTGCAACGGGTATGTCCTTCTAATTAAATAATATCCTCCAAACTATGTGTTTACTTCTCCTCCTCTGTTATGCATTCCTCACTATGTGTTCATCTTAGTCTGTCATGCTCTCTTTCATCATGTTTCTGCATATTTGGGTCAGTTTGTGCTTTCTTGCTTTCCTTATGTTTTCTATAAATGCTTTCTTATGTGATTACCTTTCCCTTTGACCCCCTTCTTATGTGTGAGTGTAATTCTGAGTCATGTTGGCATTCTATTATTGCCACTCATGACTTAGAATCAGGTTCTCTTGAACCTCTATTCAAATCAATTCCCATTCCCTTTACCCCTTATGTGTTGAGCTCTAACTTGGGCCTGGTAGTGTCCTAATCACCACTCAGACCCTAGGTTTGACTCCCCAGAGTCTGCTCATATTTGTTTGACCTAAGCAGGGGATCAGGGGTGTGCCATCCTATGCCATGGCTGGGCATGACCACCCTCTGCTATGGTTCTTCTCTCACTTTGCACTCATTCCTAGTTTCCTAAGTTCTATCCCCCCTTTGGTAAGCCATGCTTTGGGACCCTAGAGTTCCCTCTGAACTTGGATGCCTGAGGGCTGGTAATTCCACACCTGCACCATTCTGTTACAATATTTATTATTCAGAGTGTAAGCATTGCCTGGGGTCCCGGAGGCTCCTTGGAACTTTGAAACATTATGAGTAAGAGAGGCCTTGGAATCTGGAATCTGGATTTGGTGAAACACATGCTATTGGATATTGAGACTGAATTAGGCTGCTTGGATCCAGCTGTAGGCTGTGATGTATATTTTTATTGTTTTCTTTCTTTCTTCTGATTCTGTAATAACCTTGTAAAAAGAAACTCGGGGGAAGATATAGTAAAAAGGGTGTAGGAGGGGTTTACTTTTTTTTGCATCAATAAAAGGGTAAATATCATGCCTATAGGTTTAATGTTGTAATTCAGTCACTTAGATACCATGCATATAGGTTAATATTTTTTAATCACTTAGATACCATGCCTATAGTGTTAATGTTTTAATCACTTAGATACCATGCCTATAGTTTAATGTTTAAATCTGTCGCCTAGATACCATGTCTATAGGACCAGTGTTTAATCATCTTGTACATCATTAGAAATCCTGCCTATAGGACGTAACATTCATGTAAATCAGTTGCATATAGAAACTATGTCTATAGGAAGTGCATATGCGTTAGACAAATTATAGGGTAGTCAAATAATCATTCTTTCACTAGTTAATAACAATGCTTAAAATCAGCTATAGATATTGTGAGCACGTGATTTTTGCCCTATATAGGAGTTATTCCCATAAAATCCAAACAAAAGATTTTTTCCTATTTTTACAATTTTTGTGAATTTTGTGTTAATTGTTTGCATGTTATTTGTGCATGTTAAGTCATATAAAAAATACAAAAATATGCATTTGCATTTAGGAATTTAATTTCACATTTTAGTATTAATTCATTTTAGAACAATTTAAGGAAAATTATAAAATAATAGTTTTAGGCCATTTTGATTGATGAATGTTGCATTTTTATTTTTAAATAATATTAGAAGTTAATTAAGTTTTGCTTTAGATTTACAAAAAATCAGAAAAAAATAATATGCAAAGTAAAATATATAAAATACAAAAAGATGAAAAATAATAATACAAAAAGTCTATACAAAAAGGAAAAAAACAGATAAAGAGAATGAATTTTTTAACCCAAAATTTTAGCCCAGGTCTGCCCATATACCCCTCAAGCCCTTAGCCCAATAACACCCCACCCGGTCTGCCCTATTCCTTAGCCCAAAACGACGTAGCTTTAGTATTAAAATACGTCGTTTTGTTGGTCTCTATCATTAAACGACCAAGTCTTTTTTTTCCTTATCCATTTCAATGTCATAACAAAATAGAGTAACCCTAATTCTCTCCAAAATGAACCACCAGCC
>MU684882.1:41765-53677 GCA_026770625.1 Nicotiana glauca | reverse complement strand
GTCTACGGACCTCCGAATTCACTTCCGATCGCGCCCCCAACTCCAGAATCACTATACGGAGCTATTCACAGTATCAAAATTCCAAACGGACGTTGATAACACTGATATGCACTTCAAACCAAACTTATGAAATTTCTTCTAAAATATTAACTTCCACAATAGACGTCAAAATGCTCCAGGGTTATCCAAAATCCACTCTGGGCATATGCCCAAGTTCGAAATCATCATACGAACCTGTTGGAACCTTCAGATCTCGATTCCGAGGTTGTTTACTTAAAATTCCAATCCTAGTTCATTCTTTCAACTTTAAGCTTCCGAAATGGGATTTCTCTTCCCAATTCAACTCTGGACTTCTCGAAATTCAATTCCGACCGCGCGTATAAGTCATAATGCCTAAGATGAAGTTGTTCATGGCCTCCGTCTGCTGAACGGAGTGCTAGTACTCAAAACGACCGGTCGGATCGTTACAACAACATAAAGTCAAAAGGCAATGACGGACAACAACAAAATTGGGTTGGTTAATACCGGTGCCCGAAAGTAGTTGGTTGAACAGGACACTAGTTTGGCTGATGAGGTAAGGATGTTAAGACAACACATGACGGACATGTATCAGGTCTGGATGGCTGGGAAGACACCACCCCCGCTACCACCTAGCTTCTTAGATGCTACCTTTACCCAAACTCCAATCATAGTGCCGGATGATCCCCCATGCTCTCCAGATCAACCCGTTTATCACAGCTTTCCCAACCACCTTAGTAGCTCCATCACTCATTGTCCAATTACCTTTCCCCAAGATTGCCCTCCTGTCATGTCCACTATCCCAACAATGAATATCCATTCAATGCCCGCAGAGGTCGCCCACAAGGTTCCTGACTTATACAAGAAGAGCCCTCAGGATGAGCTTCATGCTGAAAATGAAAAGGTCACAGGAAAAGAAGGGCGAGATGAGACATCCAGGAAGCTGAAAAGCATAGAACAATCCTTAAAGAACATGCAAGGGATGGAGACCAGGTTAGCATGTCTTACAAAGAGTTGTGTGTGTCCCTTGAGGTTTGCCTTCTCGCAGGGTTTAAAGTGCCAAAATTTAACTTGTATGATGGGTGTGAGATCCGGTAGCCCACCTGAGGGTTTATTGCAGTGAAATGAGAAGTGTTGGAGAGAAAGATGACTTGTTGATGGCATATTTCAGTGGGAGCTTGACTGGGGAAGCTTTGGAATGTCATAATCGTCAAGATGTCAATAAGTGGCATACATTGGGTGACATGGCTCAAGATTTTATGCAAAGATTTTAGTCCAATATAGACATTGTCCCAGACCGCTCCTCCTTATCTCAGATAGAGAAGAAACCCAAGGAAAGTTTTAGGGATTTTTGGCTCAGATGGAATGAACAAGTTGCTCGGGATAGTCCTCCTTTGATAGAAAAGATATTGCTGAGCCCCGCCGACAATAGGGTCCAGTGGTTGTTCTTTCTAAACGCTTTCAGCCTCAATACCGACCCCATGAACATCCCCAAACTCCACATAATTCTCCCGCATATTATCCGCCGAACAATATTCGATCATCTATCCAACCACTAGGTCACTCCCTCCACCGACGACTGGGTCTAGTGGTCGTTCTTGATAAACGCTTTTAGCCTCAATACTTACCCCATGAACATCCTCGAACTTCACATAATCCACGCCAGTATTATCCGCCGAACAACATCCGGTCATTTGTCCAACCACTAGGTCATTCCCTAGGGCGGGCACCAACCTCCCAAAATTCCCGTGTGCCTTCACATCATCTTCAAGCATCCAAAAATCCTATAAAACTGAGGCATAGAGGGAAACAAAGGCAAAAAGATAATTTCACGCCGATCGGAGAATCCTACACAAGTTTGTTTGAAAAGTTAAAGCATTCTGTCTTGATTGAGTCGCTCATCGACTGTACTCCAGACCCATATGCTAAAGGCTTTGATCCTGCTGTACGATGCATGTACCACTCTAATGTCCAAGGGAATAGCATTGAAGATTGTCGCTCTTTGAAAAGGGAAATAGAAAAAATGATTCAAGAGGGGGTAATTGTGATCAATGACAGTGACAAGGATCATGCGAATCCTCTTGGGAATGTGTTGACTAAAGTTGGTATTATTGAAGGTGGTAATGGTTTTGGAAATATTGATGCGGAACTCAGTGGCTAAGATGCCGAGCTTGGTAATTGGAAAGAAGCCCCTTTCTTGGCTAGCCGGGAAGGAGTCTTGGTGGTTTATTTTGTTGTCATTTATGTTGTCCAGTTATTTCAGGGTTGTCATCCGGATATTGTCTTATGGCTAAAACCCTTCTATCCTTTCATCGTACCTACTTTTTTTAGTCGTAGTAGCTCGTTTAGCGTTGTCTAGGTTTGTTCTAGGGTTGTAACCCCAGTTCAGTTTGCTTGTTTTGTTGTTCAAACCCTTTCACCATCTGTCTAATGCAATTTTCTGTTTTATGTTATTTCTAGTCATTTTTGTTAGTTTTTTTTTTCCTTTTGTAGTCCTTTTCCTTTGACTTTAGTGACATGAAATGCACACTTAATTCACAGCCTGGTTTTTAAAAAAAATAGTTTAATCAAGAAGCAATTTGGAAGATGATATGGACATTTGAGGGAAATAGGTAAAGGGATTTTGAGATCACTTCAAACTCGAATTATGTGAAACTGGGGCATATAGAACATAAAGAAATACTATTGAAACACATCCTGCCGCATCAGGTTGAAGCTAAAGGCAAGTTTGCCCTAATTGGCAGGGCCGTTCGCGGTAATAAAAATGTTGTCCAATAGTGCTTTGTATTTAATAGATGTAGAAGGCAAATGTGTGGATATGGCTATCAATTCTGATGTAGTCAAAAGATATTATGTGTGATTTATTTGGTTTGTTTAATTTTGTTGTTTGTATCTGGCATGCTTTGAAGATTGGAATGACGAATGCATTTTATTCTGCTATCTAAACACTTTATCATTTGTTCCCCCTTTGAGCCTTATTTATTTTCTTTCATATCCCTCTTTTGGAGTTAGAAGCAGAGTTTAGAGATACAGATACATAAAAAAAAGCACAGAAAAAAGCAATTCCTATGTCATGAACTATGTTCGACCTGATTCCTTTTAAGGATACGTAGGCAGCATCACTATTCGGTCCTATCAAAATAAAAACTCAAAAGTCCCCAAGCAAAGAAACTAGGGCAGAAGTTATGGCTATGTAAAAGATCTGATTCTAAAAGTTGTAAGTTTGAACCCATTCAAGTTGTTTTGAGCTTTCGTGATACCCTTTCTTTCTAACCCTATCCAAATGCCCATGTTACGGTCCAGAGAAAGACCTTCGGACCAGTCTTGGAGAGATGCCAAGTCGAGCAAGTAGAGGTGATTCATATCAGGGGCAATACCTCGTTCTGAACAAAGAGAAGAACAAAATGATAGAGTCTTATTGGTGGAAACCTTCACGGGCACCATAAGGCAATGGTGAGTTAAGAGAAGGAACAAAATGAGAGAGACTTAATAGTGAAAACCCTTCGGGCACTACAAGTCGAATAAGGATCATGAATCAGATTAGATAACCGGAGCATTGAAGCCCAGTTTCACATTTTAGAGGTACAACAAGAATTGAACATCAGACTTCTCTGACAGATTAGGCCACTTAATCTACAGGTGCATGTCATGGTCATTAGAATTGGTATCCACATCTGATAAGTTTCTACTTCGTAGTTTTCTCTTACGCTGCTCCTTTTGTCTTGTTTACTTCCTCTTTCTGAGTCTGTTTGGTTAGAACAAGTGAGAAATGACTTCAAAATTTGCCACCAGATTTCCAAATTGCACAAAACGGGATCTGGCTAGCACATCAAAATGTCATAATTCAGGAAAGAACAACGTGGGCACTGAGTTGGTAACAATCAACATGCTTTGGGGTTCATGTTAGATACAAAGGTTTGGTATATATCAGTTCATGAACAATGCAACAGGTGGAGGGTGTTAGGGGAACAGATTAAAGGTATTTTCTGTGATAAGATTGACAAAGAAAATGGTTAACTAATGACAAGCAAGGTCTTCGAAGCAGAAATCAAAGTTATCATGGCAAGTGAAAGAGCAATAGACCTCAAGGCCAAGGCCAATGGTTTAAGTTAAGAAAGAACATCATACGCACTGAGGGGGTGGCAATTGACGTGCTTTGGGATTCATGTGAGACACAAAGGTTTGGTAAATGTCAGATCAGGAGCAATGCAACAGATAGAGGGTATTGGGTCTGAACGGAGAAGAGGTATTTTCTGTGACAAGGGTGACGAGAAAGTGGTTAGTCAATAAACAAGCAAGGTCTTCGAGTAGAAATCAAAGTTAAAATAGGAAGTGAATGAGCAATCTCCCTCAAAGTCAAGGCCACAAACCAACCACCATATTTTTAAATTGACAAGATTTTTCTTTGACTTGAAACAGGGGTAGAACATTTCATTTGTTTCGGAGAAACCCTCCGTAAGGAAAAGCAAGCACCAGACAGGTTTGACCAATAAATTCTCAGGACCCTCCTGGAAAATAGGACTTAGTTTAAAATTCAAAACAATCATGAGTAGCAAGATCTAGCATAAATGTACCCCAAAGGGATATAAGTTGGTTTCAAAGTTTGTATGTTTGAGATAGGATTCAATTAGGAGTTCTCAGGACCCTCCTGAAAAATGGGACCTAGTTTAAAATTCAAAACAACCATGAGTAGCAAAATCTAGTGTAAATGTACCCCAAAAGAATATAAGTTGGCTTCAAAGTTTTCATGCTTGAGATAGTATATTCAACTAGGAGTTTTCAGGGCCCTCCTGGATAATGAGATGTAGTTTTAAGACTTTCTTAGATAACAAGATTTAGTGAAAGTCACACCTTTAGAAGATATAATTTAGCTTTAAAACTGTCATTGGGATCTAACTTTTAAATTCTTAGTGATATTTGGTAAGATGATTCAGTTAACACTCACAGATGTGCCCAGCCACCAAACTGGGGCAGAAAATTTTTGTTGTTTTGTTAAAATCAGGCGCCCACCTGGAGAATAAGGAAATACAACTCAAGTTTTGGAAATCAAGCACCCACCTGGAGAACAAGGGATTAAAACTAAAGTTCTGGAAATCAGGCACCCACATAGAGAACAAGGGAATATCGTTCAAGTTCTATAAATTAGGCACCTACCGAGAGAACAGGGGAATATAGTTCAAGTGTTAGCAATCAGGCGCCCACCTGGAGAACAAGGGAATATAGTTCAAGTTTTGGCAATCAGGCGCCCACCTGGAGAACAAGGGAACACAGTTCAAGTTTTTGGAAATCAGGCGCCCACCTAGAGAACAAGGGAATACAGTTCAAGTTTTTGGCAGTCAGGCGCCACCTGGAGAACAAGAGAATACAGTTCAGGTTTTTGGCAATCAGGCGGCCACCTGGAGAACAAGGGAATACAGTTCAAGTTTTTGGCAATCAGGCAACCACATGGAGAACAAGGGAATACAACTCCATTTTTGGAAATCAGGCGCCCACCTGGAGAACAAGGGAATACAGTTCATGTTTTTGGCAATCAGGCGCCCACCTGGAGAATAAGTGAATACAGTTCAAGTTTTTGGCAATCAGGCGCCCACCTTCAGAGCAAGGGAATACAATTCAAGTTTTTTGAAATCAGGCGACCACCTGGAGAAAAAGGGAATACAGTTCAAGTTTTTGGCAATCAGGCGGCCACCTGGAGAACAAGGGAATACAGTTCAAGTTTTTTGTAATCAGGCGCCCACTTGGAGAACAAGGGAATACAGTTCAAGTTTTTGGCAATCAGGCACCCACCTGGAGAACAAGGGAATACAGTTCAAGTTTTTTGAAATCAGGCGCCCACCTAGAGAACAAGGGAATACAGTTCAAGTTTTTGGAAATCAGGCATCCACCTGGAGAACAAGGTAAAACAGTTCAAGTTTTTGGCAATCAGGCGCCCACTCGGAGAACAAGGGAATACAGTTCAAGTTTTTGGCAGTCAGGCGCCCACCTGGATAACAAGGGAATATAGTTCTAGTTTTTGGCAGTCAGGCGCCCACCTGGAGAACAAGGAAATACAGTTCAAGTTTTTGGCAATCAGGCGCCCACCTGGAGAACAAGGGAATAAAGTTCAAGTTTTTGGCAATCAGGCGCCCACTTGGAGAACAAGGGAATACAATTCATGTTTTTGGCAGTCAGGTGCCCACCTGGAGAATAATGGAATACAGTTCAAGTTTTTGGCAATCAGGCGCCAACCTGGAGAATAAGGGAATACAGTTCACATTTTTGGCAATCAGACGCGCACCTGGAGAACAAAGGAATACAACCTAATTTTTGGAAATCCGGCGCCCACATGGAGAAAAGGGAAAGCATCTCAAATTATAATTCGAGTTGGAAACAAAAGGAACTTCACCTGGAAAATAAAAGTCAACAAGGCAACAGGAATCGCAAGATCAAGTTTGAGGACGCAGATAGAATTTTTGTAATGCATAGATCATAGTTTAGTCTAGCTTGTTTAATTTTGTCACGGTGTAATAAGGGGTTCAGTAAGTAGTAGCAGCAATAACAGCAACAATGAAATCACAGCTTCATGGTAGTCCCTGCTACCGAAACTTCCCGAACTACACTGACCAGATTCCATTATATCCAAGGATATGTAAGCAACCTCGGAATCAGGGTACAGTTAAATCTTTCAAAAATGCTTCCCACGGAGTACTCAAACGGGCAAAAACCGCTTGTATCCGCTCACTTTATCTTTGCACGAAAACTCTTCGTGTTTCCGAGCAAAGAGGGGCAGCTGTGAGCACGTGATTTTTGCCCTATATGAATTACTCTCACAAATTCAAAACAAAATAAATTTTCCCATTATTTGCAATTTCGTAGATTTTTGTAGCATTTTTCGTTAATTGTTTGCATTTTATCTATGCATGTTAATTTGGTTTAAATTATGAAAAATACAAAAAAGATATTGTATTTGCATTTAGAATTTAATTTTATATTTTTAAGATTAATTAGTAATTTAAGTGTCCTATAGAAATGGAAAAATCACAAAAAATAGTTTATTATTTGCACTTTTTAATTTTAATTTTAGTTGTTTTTCTTTTAATTTGGTTTTTAATTAATGGTGGTAATTATTAGTTAGAGTTGATTAATTTAATTTTATAGAGTATTTTTATTAGGAATTAATTTAGGTTTTATTTTTAATTCAAAAGAGAATTAAAAGAATGATGAAAAGAAAAGAAAAGAAAGAAGAAGGAAATTTGTTTGGGCTAGATTTAATTTTCCCCTAGCCCAATTAAAATTAACCCATACCCATTCAACATGCCCGAGTCCAGCCCCCTAACCTGGTCCGTGTAGTGTCTTAACCAAAACGACACCGTTTTAAATATTTTGATCTGGACCGTTGATCTCAGATGATCAAACGGTTCGGAACAGATCCCTTCCCAACATATAAGTGTTGGAACCAGATCCCCCTCAGAACCCCCTCCTTCCCTCATCGTCTCTCTCTCAACTCATTCTCAGAGAACTCACCATGAACCCTAGAAGCCGCCCCTACTCTCCCACCGCTTTAAAGTGGCGGCGCTACCTCCAATCATTCCCAAAATAATACCCTATGACCACCAAGACTCAGTCATTCCAAATTCCCACTTTGTTTGCCTCGAATCAAGCCCGAACAGTTCGAATCTTCGAATGAAGGTCTGACTAAAAAAACCCTTACTCCTCTAAACTCCATCATTTTAGCACCCCATATGCCCCGTTCCCTCCTCATACTAGATTCCCAACCGATTTTCCAAGAACTTTCGTTTACTGGTCGGAATTTCAGATCCAAAACTTGAAAGACATGGTTTCCCCAACACGGTCACTAAAGTCCCTCCGTTTCAATTTCTCTTTCAAGGTTGAGACTCCCAGGATTTCGTTCTCTCACAAAGACTCAGCCGAAACCATGCAAGGCTGGGTCTATTGGAAGAAACGACTTCTATTGGTCGAAGCAAAGGCAGAGTCTAAGGGTTTTGATGTCCGTTTCTTCCTCTTCAGTAAGTTTCTCTCAATTATTTTTCCTTTTTCTTCTTTTTCTTTCAGTCCCTTCCTTCTTCTTTTTATTATTATCTTCTTCAAAAGAACGAGTCCATTTTGATCTCTGAGTTTTTGTTAAAAGGAAAAATTGATTGTTAAAACTCTGTTTTAAAATTAGTTTTTAAGTGCCTTTAAAAATCGATTTGTTCTCAGAGTCATTTTTATTTGTTTGTCTGAAATTTCTTTAGCTTGTTAATTAGTTTTAATAGTTTAGTTAACTTCCCTGCTTATTTTTTTAATTAATCAATTGCTTTAGTTTAGATTTTTTTTAAACGTTTGGATCAAATGTTTTTGTTCTTCTGTTGCTTACAGAAATCTTTGAATTAAGTCGTTTGGGCTGTGGGAAAGGCAGCCCGTTTAACCCAATTAAGTCATTGGGTCAACTTGACCCATGAGTTTTAGGGGTTATAACCGGGGTATTGGATGGTAGTTTAGGAATTTAGGGTGAAGGAATCTCTAAATAACAAACTGGGGAAACTTCTAGGAAGCTGGGGTAGGGACTTAAGTGGAGTTCTGAGTTTTACACTAAGGACTCCTAAGCAAGAAGGAAAATATGAAAGGGGTAGGAATGCAAATCTGATTTCCTTGTTGCTGCCCTAACACTTTGCTTATAAAGGCATCATAACTTGACATTCAATGGAGAGATTTTAGGAGATAAAATTCTGGAAAAATAGAAACGGCTGAAAACTGAAAAAAGAAACACTGATTTCTCTACATTTTCTTTGTGAAAGATTGCTCAAAAATTCTGTTTAGTTGTTGATTTCTGATCCTCTTCCCTAGTTAGAATATCTAAAAATCTGAATTCTGCACCTCGGTGAAGATGGTTTGATTTTAGGGTGTTTAGAGTTGGGTTTTGAGTTTTTGTGAAGTCACTGTTCTATTGCTTTCGTTGGACTCTGCTTTGTTGCTGTTTACTGCCTCCTCACTTCTTTTTCATCTTAAATCAACATCATGGATATCACTTAAGTGTAATCTGAAGTTTGAATCTGGAAATGTAATAAATGCATGCTATCTGTTATTGAATTTTACTTCCTTGTCTTCTAATTTCATGTTGGCTGTAATATTTAACTTTAGATTGATTGTGATTTGGTATACTGATTATGAACGAGATATCATAGTATAGAATCAAGGTTTCTTTTATGTTTTGGATTCTTTGTTATCAACTTGTATGGAATTGGATGTAGTTATAAGAAATGTCTTGGTCTGTATTTGGTTATAACATTTAGGCTAAGTTTTGATTCATTTATTGGTGTTTGAGGACTGTGTGATTGTATCTAATGTTGGAGGTTGGTTTGGATTTAAAGTCAAGATGGATGATAGTAACCATGCTTAGGTGATTAATCTGATTTCGCACCAAATGACCATTGTTTGTTTTAGGCTGGTTTGAATTAATTTGAGTCAACAGAATTAAGTTCGAAAATCAGATTTGTTAAGTATGAAGTTTTTTTAGAAAAACATGTGAATTTGAGGTTTAATAAGGTTAGTGATGAATAATTGATAAAGTTTCCTAGTTTAATACATATAGCATGTTAATAATGATTAATTTAGGCTTTAATTGTAGTTTCTCTTGAATTATGATTTATTTTGGCATAAATTTGTTTTTCTTGTTGGAAGTCTGCCTTAATTCAGTGTTGGATGTTCTTGCGTGGGTTCGATCTGCAAGCCTAGTTTAGGCGTATTTCTTTGATGCTTGGGTTTTTTTTTCGTGGGCCTGAACAAGGCCACAAAAAATACAAGAGGGACATAAACCCAATTCATATAAGGTTATTGGTTAGATTTTATTAATAATTGATGAGAGCTGTAATAGATAAATGATTAGTTTATGGCCCTCAATATTTTGATCAATTTTATTTTTTTTGATAAATAGTTTAGAGGTGTGCCGTGCCAAATAAAATTTTTTAATTGCATGAACCTCGTATTAATTTCACAATTTAGATATAATAATATAAATAATCCTACTTTGCTTTAGGCGCGTTTAATATGTTATCGTGATCATGGACACGTTCGTGCGACATGATTATGATCTTAAAAATAAAATCGGAGTACGCGTTCGCGCAACTTTAGCCAAACTTCTCTTAATAATAATAAAGCGTTATTAATCGTGGACACGTTTGCGTGACATGATTTTTGACGCGCCAAACAAACAGGTATACATATATGTGACCCGTTTCAAGATAATTTTCTTAATTTAAAAGCGGTAAAAGATAAATGCACATAGGTTCTAAAATCAGTAATTAGACAATTTAATAAGCCAAGTATGATCAAAGCGACCGTGCTAGAACCACGGAACTCGTGAGTACCTAAACCTTCTCCCGGGTTAAAAGAATTTCTTATCCGAATTTTTGTGTTTGCAGACTGTAAAACAGAGTCGATCTTTCCTCGATTCGGGATTTAAACCGGTGACTTGGAACATCATATATTATCCCAAGTGACGACACTGAATCTAGACAATTAATCCCGTTTCGATCGTCACTTAAGTTGGAAAAACTCCCTTATACCCTTTCTGGGGGTAGGAAAAAGGAGGTGTCACAATTGTTATGTCAGTTATCCGCAGAACACTTATTGGTGTGCCCAAAAAAGAAGTAAAATGCAGTATAATAATGCGCTTAGTAAAATGTAGTATTATACTGCGATTTGCTTTAATGGCTAACATTCCGTTAACGTAAAGCGCAGTATAATAGTGTATTTTAGGTATAAATAAAACATTTTTCTTTAAAGCTGTAGGGACGTAATTAGAGTCCAAAAAGTTGTCATTCTGATTTCGGACTCCTAAAAGAGGTATTGACAGATAACGTTTTGTGGCGACTGAAAGAGGTATCCAAATGCCTTTTGTTTATTCATTAGTTGATACATCGTCCCACCAAAACGTAACGTACATGAAGTTTGAGTTATTAAAAAGAAAAAGATAAGCAAGAGAAGAATAGCAAATTAAAAATATTCAAACATTTTTTTGCACACTTGTAAAATTAGTAAATAGAAACATAAATCAATGAGATTTTCCCCAGGTTATCATAGCAGTTTTTATTTTATTTTTACTTAGTACATTAACACCGTAAAAGAGATCATGCAAATTGCAATATTCAAGGTCAGATAAGAATGAAGAAACATATAATTAGTCCTTAAATGCTACAAGTATATCTTCAAAGCCATCTCACATAAAAATCACAACAGAGCAAATAATCTCATTCTCAGCTTCTTAATTTTATTATACAAAATGACTAATACATGATTAGTACTAATAAGTAGCTGAGAAGTCTGCCACTGAATTCGGAGACCACTACATGACTAGAGAATTAAACTACTAGTATACAACAATAATAACTATGCCTCAACCTCACACAAATCAGGATCGGCTATATAAATTTTCACTTCTTCATTTAAGCTCGAGTGCTCGACTCATGTCAGCATCCTATAAAATAAACTAGAGAAGCTTTAGAACGTATTGCTATTTTGTTCCCATTTCATGTTAAGAAGCTGCCATTGCTAATTGAATCTTTCCTTCTGTTATTGGCAAGAACCCTACACGTTTCTGTATTGCACCAAAAAGAAAAAAGTTAACCAAAGGAAGATTATACAAAATAAATAGTTTCAAGATTATTTTTTTTTCCAAATTCATTTCTATTAGTGGTGTAACCAAAGTTGACATCATGGGCTGAATAATCTGTTTCAATGAATTTTAGTTTTCTAAATCTACGTAATCCACTACGTGTTCAGTATGGTAGGCATACGTACACTAGTTTGGTTTATGTTGGTGTATAAACAATTAATTATGGTTGTTACACTCCTATAAGTGCTTACTTCTAACCGGTTGTTAACCAATAATTTTCCTTCTCTCCCCCCCCCCCCCC
>MU684882.1:0-40733 GCA_026770625.1 Nicotiana glauca | reverse complement strand
TTTCCTTCTCCCCCCCCCCCCCCCCTTCCTAACCCCATATATCTATCAATATATATAATATAGATATAGCGGCGTATTTAGTGTAGAGGCTATGGGTTCAAATTATAGTTTTTGCTCGTACCCTATATTTTTGCGGGGCAAATGCACAAATAGTCATCCTCAAGGATGCTATTTAGATATTAGTCAATACATATTTTATCCTGAAATTTTTAACTAAAAATCTTAATTTCAGGATAATTCAGAATATTTTTGTCCCAAAAAATTGAACTGAAAAACTACAATTCAGGACAAACTGACTAATTCTTAAATATAACCCTGTAGCAACCTGGTGTCATTTCTATTAGTTTTTTTCCAATACATCATTTATATATACATATAATAAATTTTGAACCAATTAAATTTGATGGAACCTATTAAAATTTAAATCTTGAATTAGACCATAGGTACAGTACGCAAAAAAAAAACTAAATAAATGACAAATAGTTGAAGGTATCAAAGTTTGACTTAGGCGTTGTTTCTGGATAGAATTTGCAGCTTTTCTTAGAGGAAGCAGATATTGTTGATTGAAAACGCCTAGTAAGACAGAAGCAGTCATTCTTGAAAATAGAATTTCTAGAAAATGGAATTGTGTCACGTTTCATGTAATTTTCCTAAAACCCAATTGACGATACACAGTCTGTTAATTAATTTTCTAGGAGCAAGTAATCCTATGTTTTTACGAATTGATTTAATCTTCCAATAAAAAAAATGTAAACTAATGTAACTCAATAGTTTTTACTTTACTATCTTTACTAACATGGGCGGAGGAGTGTTGGGATTGGATTCGGCCGAGCCCAATAATTTTGATTCGAAACTTATATTTAACTTAAAAATTCATAAATATACATAAATTATTAATTTAAAATTCAATAACTCAAAACGGCTAGCATCCCGAACCATAAGCTTAAAATTCTAGATACGTATTATTTTAAATTATAAAGTCAGAATCATCATAAGAAATATCATTAAAAAGGGAAAGAAAAAGAAATATGACATGAATTAAAGTGGATCCATGTCCATAAGGAAGAGAACAATACCTCTCGTGATTTGAGTCCTTTCTTAATTATTCCTCCATTATTATGACTTTGTTCTTCTATCGACGGACCACTTCCGCCATTGTTGCTCATGCAAAGTTGCATAATTTTCTCAGCAACTTCATTCTCATCTTTGCACTGCGTCATCAGTTTCTCCACCTCAGCTTTAGGCAACCTCAACTTTACTCTAACGGGCCCACCATTCTCCATCCTACGTGGCGATAAATTATTAAGGAGTGAGCCTGAAGCAGAGTTATTATGATACGATGACTCTTCTGTCGTAATACTGGCAGGTTTCAAGATTGACAAGTCAGACACGGATCTCCGTGCCAACATTAGGGCTTCAAGCCGATCTTTCGCGCTCATTTGGATCTCTGAACGGGCCCTCCTCGGGGTTTTCTGTTCAGGGTATTTAGGTAACTCAACTAGGAAATAGAGCCTTTTAGGTTTCAACTCTTGTTGTGGTTCCAATGGCTTTGCTCTGACCCCAAAATGCTTCACTGCTTCTGATTCTAATAATACCATAGTTGGATAATTCTTTAGAACCTCGTTTGCATAAATTGGTGTCTTGAATTTCATGGTTTGTCCATCGATTTTCATCACCTTTGTTGTCTTTTTTCCTCCTAGAGTATTCCCCATTGTTTTCTATTTCTTTTGTGACTTGTTGGGGGCTTTCTGCGCTTTCCTATTATATATTATATATAATCAAATCCAACAATCAAAAATAAGATGAAAAAAAATATGGTGAAAAAGGCTTGAATTGGGTTTTATTTATAAACCTTTTAGAATGGCAAAGTGGGTGAAAGATACGGATGTTGGATGGATTAGAAATGGGAACAAGAGTGTACATAAGTAGTTGTTTGTTAATGGGACAAAGAAAGAGTGCAGATTTGAAAATTGGCCACACTTTTGGCAATATAAAACAACAACAACTCAATATAATCCCACTTAGTGGGGTCTGAGGAGTGTAGTGTGTACGCATACCTTACCCCTACCTTAAGATAGAGAGACTGTTTCCAAATAGATCCCCGCCATCCTTCTTCCAAGAACTTCCCACCTTGCTTTTGGGAAGACTCTAACTCACAACCTTCTGGTTGAAAGTGAGGGTTGCCGTATAAATATATAGATTAATAATATATAGTAAATCGTTTTTATTTTGTTTTATTCAATGTTTATCTTATCTCGTGAGATGTGAACTTGTGGTCTTTCTTTGCTTTTAAAATCTACAATAAAAGAATGCATATATTGGATAGCGTTACTCATTTGCATGCTAACGAAATAACCACGTTCCCACATTTTAATGCGAAGAAATCGAAAATTTTGGAGTCTATCAATTAGAGCCGTTAATATGGGCCGGATCGGGCTAGTCCAGCCCAGCCCACGCGAACTTTAGCAATTGACGGGTTGGGCTGGGCTAGTCCACCTTTTTGATGGGCCTTATAATGGTCAGCCCACCCCAGCCTTATGTGGGCCGCTGGCTCCCACAGGCCGGCCCATCATTTTTAAAAATATAATTTTATATTTTTTCTTTAAGTTCTGAATTGAAAAACATAATTATTTAAAAGTTAAAAAACTATCTTATTGGAAAAAATACGCAAAACTTAATAATTTTTTATATTGTTCCAATATATCACAATAAATATTTAAAAAAAAAGTAAAAGACAGGACTATATTTCATTCACTAAAAGTCAAAACTAAAACAAACTATTCAAGAGAACGTTTATGATGCTTATGAGATATCCAATACATCATCTTCATCAAGCACATTTGAATCCGCTTGCGATAAGGTTGTCTTAACATCTTCACTTTCATCAACAATTCATATACAATATTAATTAGTTAAATATTAAAAATAATTAAATTTTAAAAATTAATAATATTTAAATTCACATAAAAAATATTACCAGTTTGAGTTCGGGAAAACCCGTGCAACCAATTTCAAGTAGTAACAAGTGTTTGGACATTTTCATAATAAATGCAACTTCTGCACTTTGTAAGAACACGCCACCAATGCTACATATTGATTCCGATGGTACAATGGTAATATGAATGCTAAGTACATCACTTACCATCATTGAAAGATCAGGATATTTTCTAGAATGGTTATTCCAATACATGACAACATCACCTCTTGAAGCTTCTCAAGATCAAGTTTTGGTTCCTCTTAGTAAAGATCCAATTCTGACTTTCCATATCTAAAGGCAGTATATTTTTTATTTTTTATATATTTTAAATAAATATTTTATTAGGCTCACGGGCCGGGCCACGGGCTTACTCGGGCCGGGCTTAAAAGCCTCGTTTTTAAACGGGCTCCAAAAATTCAAGCCCAGCCCTGCTAAATCACGGGCTGGGCTGGGTTGACTCAATGGGCCAAGCACATATTGACGGCTCTACTATCAATGATTCATCTTTTTACATTTTGGTTGGTCATTTTGTTGGTCATCATTATGTATTGTAGTATATTATATTGTATAATTTTAATGAATAAAATATTTAGATAAATTATACATCTTTTTCGGTTGTTTCATGATGCAAATAATAAACTTATAATATTACAACAACAAAAAGAATAGGATAAGGGGCATAGGATAAATGATAAAATTGGATTATACAGCAATAAGAAATGGCAAGTTGAGAGAAAAATACATTTTATCATTTAGACGAAAATAATATTATGATTCTTAAGAACTCAACGGGCCCTTCCTCTTCGAATCAAACAAACAAAGAAGGAAATCCCATTGAGTTCTTACGCTTTTATGTTGACGATTCAATTCAGATATATTGTAACAGTGCGATCATACCAAATTGATCGTTACATAAAATGACGATTTTCTTCGTTATATAATGATATATTTAATAATAGGATACAATAAATTTTAAGTAATAATAATAAAAAAAAATTAAAGTAACAATACAATATAATATAATAGGCAATTAATAAACGAATGTGATATCAAAATACGCTCATTTCAATACTCATCTGGTCTTCTTCTCATTCATATTCTATCTCAAAATAAGAAAAATAATTAGAAAAAGAAAAAGAGAAACAATTAAGCCCGTGAATGGTGGGGGAACGATGATAGTTGGTAGCGTAATTTGGCTATCATTTAAAATTAATTAATGCAGTGTATTCTCATTGGTTAGTTAAAATAACTATTACAGTTGCTTAAGGAAAAGACTTATACGTAAATTGCGGTGTGGATCCGTGAATTAGTGACTGATCCCGTTTCATCATGATGTGCTTTTTTGACCTTATGTTCTTTTTTTGTTTTTATCTGTTTTTAATATTTACGTCCGCTCCGATTAAATTTGAATTCATATTCGAAAAATCCCAAATTATACAATAAAATATTCCTTAACAAAAGTTATTTTATACTACAAATTTAAATTCAAAATCTCTGATTAAAATGAAAAAAAATTACTTACTATTCTACCACAATGAGTTTTGACCATATGTTTTTATGTGTTAGGAATGATCATAACTTACGCTCAATTGGGACTTAGTTCTAATTTTTATATCTTGTCTCCATGCAGTGTATGCAAATAGGCTAAGGCAACCTATAATATTAACCATTCCAATGCACGTAGATCTATGAATGCATAATTATTTATATAATCATATTATGTAAATGTAAAGTGTGATCGACTGGGAATTTTTGTTTACGTTATAAATACGACTTTGAGTTTGACTTTTACGTATCCTATGTAGAGGCGGATCCAAGATTTAAATCTTATAGGTTTAACTTTAAAGGTTTTTGTTTTGAACCCATTATATTTTTAAAATTATGGGTTCATATCTACCATTTATGTAATTTATGAATTCTTACATCTCAGTTGAATCCGTCGGCAACACAATGCATACGCCCGTGATCCTATGAGTCTAACTTGACGTTCTGGTCCTCGGTTCCGGGCCGAGCCTAGCTTCCCTTTGATGGGCCGGGTTGAGGGTTGATCTTTTTTAGAGAAAAGGGTGCATTTAGATGGGCTTGGCTGGGTCGGGTAAAAGTATTTTTTCAAAATTTTACGCTATTTCACATCATTGTTTAAAAAATTGATGTTGGCCATATTTTTATATATTTTGATGTTACTTTACCCATGTTTTAACAGCCTTTTATTGCTATTTGATGTAAAAATGCCCAACATGATTTAATTATTGATTTTATGACTAATGGAGTTGTGTGTGATGATTTAGGGTGTTTGGAGTGCAAAATATGAAGAAATGATGCTCCAACTAGAGGAGAAGAGGTTGGATACGTCGCATCCAACCTTGAAAAGAAGGTTACTTAGTGCACCCTTAGCAGTGAAGTCGGCCCATAGCATCCCCATATCATCCGCACGTGGGCAAAGCTGAGATGGAGGAACAAAGGATGGATGCGAATCATCCACCCTAGCATGCGAAGCTGATAAGCGGAGGATGAGGTGGATGTGAAGCATCTACCCCAACATAAATCCCTGAAGTAGATTCAGACTAGAATTAGGAGAACTTTGGCCCACGACTTTTGTACGCAATATATAAGCCAAAAACACCTCTTTTAGGTCATCTAACACACTTTTTGAAGGAAATTGAACCTAGGGAGAGCAAGGAGCCGCCATGGAGGCCGAATTTCATATTTTCTTCAACCAAACTTAGTAATTTTTATATTTCTTTGTATGATTAGTTGTTTGGATACCATGTCTATGTAGAGCTAAACTTCACGTTCTAGGGTTGTGATTCTTTCATGACTATTATTATTTGGATATTGATTTTGCCTTATTGATTTATCATATTGGTTTATTTATTCAATCCTTTGCTTAATTATTTGATTGCTTGATCACCAATTGAGTACTATCTACGAATCTAGAATTAAACTCGAAAGTGGGAATTTTAGATTGCATATAGGATTGAGTAGAGCAAGTTCTTGAACCTAAGCATCGGGGAATGGATTTGCGGTTAGGATAGACATATACCTAATTTCGTTGCTTGGTTGATTTACAGGAAATTTAAATGCGTTCTTGTTGATTCTAACTTCATAGACATATAGGCGTTAGGTTAGCATGAATAGGTGAGTAAGAACTCGACAGATTTTTATGAGCAATATTAACCTTGTTAACCAATAAACTAGATAAATTAGTTAGTCAATTCAATCAAAGAATACAATAAGATTGTTACATAGCCCATGACCCTAGATTGTTTTCATTACATTGATAACATAAAAATCTACTCTTCCTATGTTCAAAGTTTATTATTTATATTTCTTTATTTAATTAGTTTAGAATCGAATACTTCTAGGTTTAACTCTTGTTTAGATAATTAGGATAGTCTAATTTAGTTAATAGTTGATCACAAGTCCTCATGGGATCGACATCCAACTTTTAGTCATTTTATAACTTGAGACTGCGTATACTTGCGTCTGCGTTTGGCCGCAACAAGTTTTTGGCGCCGTTGCCGGGACTTAGAAATTAACTATTTCTCTAAATTAGACTTTTACTTTTATTTTTACAAGTTTTTTTTTTCTTCTCTTTTTGTAAATATTTTTAATTTTATAACTATTTGACTTTTCACTTAGTGTGTTTCTAGGTCTCTCAACATGATATCTGGGGATGAAATATTCAGAGATAAGGGTATTGAGGAAGACTCTTGGTTGACGGAAGACTTTTATGGCCCATCTTTTTGGGCTTATTATGACTTGAACGCTGTGAGGTATGAATTTGAATATGGAAGTAACAATTGGTATTGGGACATATATTCTCTATTAGGCGAATATGCGGAACGATGTTGTCTTCTAATAACGTTGGTGAATGACTACTCTAAGGAGAGAGATGAACTTGCATATAAAATTGATAATTTTGGCTTGGTTGTGCACAACTTGGATGTAGATTTGTGGGCAAAGGTTGATGCGTGTAACGCCCAATAATTTACTAATGAGTTTTGTGAAGCTGAAAACAATCTTCTAGACCAAATTGAGGAGCTAAAACGAGAATACCAATCATTAGACCATATTTTTTTTTAGGATGCCAATGTTGAGAAGAGTGCTCTAGAGTCATATGATGGAGTAGATAACATTACTTTGGGAGACTTTAGTGTGCATAAATATGGGGATGCAAATTATAATAAAATTCATGAGTTATGGCGCATTAGACCTCATTCCAACCATTTTTCCACATTGTGTATAGATAGTAAGATAGTAATCGAGCCATCTGAGACTATGAGGGACACAAAGGGTGAGGATGAAAGTGCCTATATTCTTGAATTTGTTGTGCCAAAAAGCAAAAATTACATTCCTCATCTAAAGGCCAAGAATTGTAGAATGAAAAATTTATTACTTGGCCTATTTATCTTTTTAGCCCCACCACTGGAGCATACCCGCAGATTGGATTCTATGTTAGGGGTAAAATTCATAAGTTCAAGGTGGAGGAAAAAGTGGTTCACATTGTGCCGTGACGTTAAATTAGGCGCTTGATGGGAGGTAACCCCGCTTTACTGCTTTCTTTTAGTTTTTTTCTTATTATATTATATTTGTAGTGTTTGTTTTGATTTTGTAGGATTATAAGCACACGAAGCAAAGTCATTGAAAGAGTGCAAAGGCGAGCTAGATGGTGAGGACTGAGTATGGGATTCCCGCACAAAAGACCATGCCTCGAGGAAGTCTGAGTACCCCATGAGCCGTTATTGCTTCGGTCTTTGGCCTTTCAGGAAGTTTCTTGTCCACCCTCATTGTTGTTTTGCCTTATTTATGCATTGGGACACTGCACTCTTTTAAGATTAGGGTAGGAGAATTCCTTTAGATTATTAGTAGTATTATATTTGAATGTTAATTTCTTTTATTTTTTTATAACTGTGTAGTAAGTAGTAGCTCCTAAAAAATGAAAAAATTAAAAAAATTGAACTTTTCCCCACGATGGATCTCCTAGACAGTTTTTTTGAGGGATTAAAGTCTAAACAAAAATCCAAAAATGTGTCTTTTAGCTTTCTTTAGGTAGTAATAATCCCCCATAATTTTTCTTTGTGCCTCGGTTCGTTTTCATAGGATGTAGTTTGAATCGGGTAGCAGTTTTTTTTTTGAGTAGTTTAGGATTTAGGGAATAAATGGAAGAAAGATGAGATTCCTAGGCGCCCTTGACTTGTTTGATAGTAGCATATTAGGCTTTGGCATGTGTAGTATCTTCTCCAAGATTTGAAATTGATCATGATGCCTTTATAAATTGGATAGCATGTCTTGTGATGCCTATGTCTCATTTTCTTGACTTATGTTCACTTTGCGCTTACTACTTAATATCTCGTGGATTCGTAAATGCTTGCATTTGTTGAGAGTCGGAATGGGACCGTCCTTAGTGAGTTATGTGCCATGTGTGGTGAGATTTTTGTGTAGTTCATGTATTGTACTTATGTATAGAACTTGCCCGGTATGTGAGTTGGAGCGAAATCCTAGGTTCTGCTCGGTTTGAAATATTATTTTAGGCCTTTTTCGATCCTTTTGAACTATAATGCTAGCATAATTAAAATCATCCCTAGTAAGCCATTTTGAGCGTGTAGACATTATTTTATTTGGCACCCATATTACAAGACTATATCCTTTGGTTCTTAATTGAGACTTTTGATCCTTTTACCTCTTAAAGCACTTTAATTGTGAAATGAATGCTAAAGAAAGTAAATAGGGATTTGGGTGGCTTTTGAGTGGAACAAAGTAAAGGAAGAAGGGTACACTTATTTTGTAAAATGATACGCCACTAGTGAAAATTGCAAAAGAAAAAAATAATTGAAAAAAATGAAAAAGAAAAAAATGTAGATGGATAAATATCTTTTTTTTTTGCTAGTGGAGTATAAATGACGATAATGCTTAAAGAAAAAGAGAGTATGTTTGGGGGTGATATTGTTCCTGAAGTTGAAGTTGGATTGAAGAAATATGCGCTTAAGTTATCATATGATGTGTTAAAAGTGCTTAGGAGGGTGATTCACTATTCCTAAATATATCCTACCCGCCCCTTAGCCTACATTACAACCATGAAAAAGTCCTAATTGATTTTAGATCGAGCGAGCTTACACTAATAGAGATTTACATTAAAGACAAGCCTATGGTGCCAATTGCATGCATCTGACTTCTTTTGTGAGAGTGAGAGATTTATTTGATATATATGAGTCCTTGAATATATTTGAGCATTTTATTTGAGGGCACATGATTTTACAAGGGATATGTTACATTATTAGACATCTCTATGATGTAGGGTGTTCAAGCCATGAGTACATTGTGACATTAAGTATGTTTTTGAGGCTAGGATTGTTATGAGTATGTTGTCTTTTTTCGAATATTTGGCATAAAAAAGAAAGGGAAGTGTATGTGCATGCATATGATAGAGTTTAATTGTTACTACTAACCATGGTCATAGGTGTAATGTGCTTTAAATGATAAGAGCTTAATTTTGTTTTGTCTACTATAGTGATGGTTTTATCGAGGACGAACAAAGGCTTAAGTGTGGGGTGGTGATGTTGGGCTATTTCTATATGTTTTGATGTTACTTTACCCATGTTGTAACCGCTTTTTGTTGCTCTTCGGTGTTTCAAATGCCCAACATGGTTTAATTATTGGTTTTATGACTAATGGAGTTGTGTGTGATGATTTAGGATGTTTGTAGTGCAAAATATGAAGAAATGATGCTCCAACTAGAGGAGAAGAGGTTGGATACGTCGCATCCAACCTTGGAAAGAAGGTTACTTGGTGTATCCTTAGAAGTGAAGTCGGCCCATAGCATCCCCTTAGCATCCGCACCTGCGCAAAGCTGAGATGGAGGAACAAAAGGTGGATGCTTCCACCCTAGCATGCGAGGCTGATAAGCGGAGGGTGAGGTGGATGTGAAGCATCCACCCCAGCATAAATCCCTAAAGTAGATTCAGACTAGAATTAGGAGAACTTTGGCCTACGACTTTTGTATACAATATATAAGCCAAAAACACCTCTTTTAGGTCATCTAACACACTTTTTGAAGGAAATTGAACCTAGGGAGAGCAAGGAGCCTCCATGGAGGTCGGATTTCATTTTTTCTTCCACCAAACTTAGTAATTTTTATATTTCTTTGTATGATTTATTGTTTGGATACTGTAACGACTCGACCGATCGTTTTGAGCTCTAGTGCATCGTTCAGTAGTCTGAGGCTATGAGCAGTTTCATTTCAGGTATTACGACTTGTACGCGTGGTCGGAATTGAGTTTCAGGAAGTTCAAAGTTGATTTGGTAAGAGAATTCTCATTTCGGTGGCTTAAAGTTGAAAGAATAAACTAGGATTGGAATTTTAAGTAAACAACCTTGAAATCGGGATCTGAAGGTTCCAACAGGTTTGTATGATGATTTTGGACTTGGGCGTATGCCCGGTTCGGGTTTTGGATGACCCGGGAGTGTTTTGGCGCCTATTGAGGAATTTAGAATTTTAGAAGAAATTTTATAAGTTTGGCTTGAAGTGCATTTCAGTGTTATCGATGTCCGTTTGATATTCCGAGAATGCGAATAGCTTCGTATGTTGATTCTGGAGTTGGGGGCACAATCGAATGTGAATTCGGAGGTCCGTAGGTCATTTTGAAGTCATTTGGCTAAAGATAGAAAATTGAACGTTTTTAGAAGTTTGACTAGAAGTGGACTTTTTGATATCGGGGTCGAAATCTGATTCTGAAAGTTGGAGTACGTTTGTAATGTCGAATATGACTTGTGCGCAAAATTTGAGGTCAATCGGACGTGATTTGATAGGTTTAAACATCGGAAATCGAAGTTTGAAGTTCTAAAGTTCATAAAGCTTGAATTGGGGTGTAATTCATGATAACCCAGTGCGGCCAAAGTTCTGTAGAAGCGGGACCGCATCTGCGGGAGGCACGTCGCAGAAGCAAGAAAGGGGTGGCCAAGGGAGGACTGCAAGGTGGTATTTTAACCGCACTTGCGGAACTGCAGAAGCGATCAAGGGACCGCAGGTGCGGAAATAACTAGGGCAGTGAGGTCTTTTAAAATTCGGGGTTGGGTTTATTTGAACCCCATTTTCTTCCATTGGAACCGATGGGGAGCAACTTTGAGGTGCCATTTTCGTCACTCGTTATGAGGTAAGTATTTTATGCTAGCTTTGAGTTAAATACAAAGTTTATACATGGATTTAGGCAAGAAAATTATGGAAAAATTTAGGTTTTGGTGGAAAACCTAGAAATTTACATTTCTTGGAATTTGACCACGATATTGAGTATGGAATTTAGTGAAAATTATATATTTGAGTTCCTAAGGCCATGGGTAATCTTTATCTTTGAAAAACTTCGGATTTCGGGCACATGGGCCCGAGGGCGTTTTGGTCAAATTTTCAATCGGAGTTAAGAATTACTATAAACTAGATTGTAATGAATATTTGAGCATATATTAATGGATTTGCGTAACCGTTGGCTAGTTTTGGAGCGTGGTGCATCAATTATAGTCTTCGAAAGGGTGTGGAATGCCGATTATGGATCTCCGAAGCGAGGTGAGTCTCCTTTCTAACCTTGTAAGAGGAAATTGTCCCCATAGGTGAAATAATTGATTATGTATTCCTATTTGTGGGGGCTACGTACGCACGAGGTGACAAGAGTCCGTGCGTAGCTACCATAATACTATTGTCCGGATAGTTAGGACCCAAAAGCATGTTATACTTGGATTAATTATGAACTTATTGACGACTTGGATTGCTTAAATCACCTCGGATTAGCAAATAAATTTAAAAAGGTATTAAACGTTACTTTTCTTGAATTGTTAAAAGGGAACTTGTTTTATTTGGATAATGTCCCCCGAAAATTCTTGATTGATTGTTTGAGCATGTATCTCTATATGTACCTGCGTCGCATCCATGATGCGCGAGCAGGGTGTGTGTTTATTTTACGTAGACCGCGTCGCAGGTTAGTTCGCGAGCGGAGTAATAGATGCATCTATAGGTGCACCGTCAACCCTCGGCAATTGCACATTTTATTTCTGTTGGAGCGGACCGTCGACCTTGGCATGATTTGCGCATGATATATTGTCGCTTGATAATTTTTAAATGTGAAATTTCCCTTCGTGTCTTGATTTAAATTGATAAGATAATGAAAAGTTAACCTTGAAAATCCTTTATTATTTGTTGAAGGTGTTTTGCCCATTTTCTGGTTTTGTGAGTTAGAACTGCTATATAAAATCCTTGATTTTCTCACATTTTTAGTATATTATTATTGGACCTCTAATAAGTATTGAAGTCGACCTCTCGTCTCTACTTCTTCGAGATTAGGCGGGATAATCATTGAGTACACGTTGTTTACGTACTCATACTACACTTCTGTGCATTTTTGTTGCACAGGTATATATATCTCTAGCGGTCTATTGGGCGTAGCAGCACGGATGATTCTGTGACTAGGTGAGCTGTATTGTTCGAGATAACCACAGCTAGAGCAGTCCCTTCCAGCATACTGTATCTACTTCCTGACTACTGTATTCCGGACGGATGTTGTATTTTATTTCCTTATCAGTAAATGCTCATGCACTTGTGACACCGGGTTCTTATATTACCTGCTTATCATTTAAATTTGATTTGAGATTATTATCTTTTAAAATTGCTAAATTCTAAGAAATTCCTGGATTTTAAAAAGTATTAAAACGAGATTTGGATTAAGTAAATTGGTTGGCTTGCCTGACAGTAGTGTCCGGCGCCACCACGACCCTCAGTGGATTTTGGGTTGTGACAACATGGTATCAGAGCACTAGGTTCCTAGGGTCTCATGAGTCATGAGCAAGTCTAGTAGAGTCTCGCGGATCGGTACGGAGATGTCTGTACTTATACTCAGGAGGATGTAGGACTGTTAAGAGTACTTCCCTTCTTGATTCCTTATCGTGCGATTTGATACTTGGAGGCGTATGCCTTTAATTCATTCCCACTCAATCTTATGCGACGCGAAGTGCTTCCTGTAAATCGGGAATAGAAGACTCATGATGGTACTACGGAAGTGGTACATGATGTTTCCCCAGTGTAGTTGATTGGATTATTATTGCCGTCTTCTGGAAGTATATTTTAATGTTTCAGCCCAGTAGCAGTACTTCTGAGGGCTCTAAGGCTAGGCACAAGTTGCCATGATGCTTATGAACTATTGTTCCACAATATTGATATGATGGTGGGATGTTTGCCCACATATATGGGTAGTAAATGACTTGAAGGGAGGTTTACTCAGTGCATAATCAAGAGATTCGGTGTTTTATTCACGGCAGGGGGAAGACAATCAGACTGAAGATGGTCAGGTGTGGGCTGGTGGAAGTAACGAGACTTGGTATTTGCAAGCGTGGTAGAGCTTTCTTTTGTGATGGGGTATCGTTTCCCTAATTGAACGTACTAAGTTTGTCGGTTTTATGATCTGCTACAATTCGCCTTTAGGGCAAGAAATCATGAAATAGTATTGGAGATGCAACTGTCGGATGTCGCAAGGTGCGGTAGTCCAGGACAGAATCAGTATTTCTAATGGTGATGTTTCGATAAAGATGACCTTCGGAAAGGTTTAAAGCTAGCAGCAATTGTGGGTTCAAGTTCCACGAGTTAGATCTTTATTTAAGAAAACCACTAAATATCAAAGGACGAGGAAGGACATGTGGAAAGCACCAGGCGGTGCTCAAAAAAAATTATAAAAGGGCCAGGTATATGAAGCGAAGGTCGAGTAGTCAGTTGAGGCTATGAATTCCGCCAAAGTGGGAGAGTGGCGGAGTTGCATATGGGCTTTGCAGTGGGATGACCACGTGACTTAAGGAGAGCTTAGAGTGATTGAGAATGTTAGTGATCGATGATTGGGGTCTATGGATTTAATTTGAAGTATGGGCTATTATGCGGCAGGAGATTTGATATAACGAAAAGGAGCTGCCTAAAAGAAAGAAGGATGCAGCATAACTTCGAATTGGAAGGTTGTTGCCACACATTTAAACGATGTCCACGAGGGGTAAATGGACCTGTGCAGCTGGAGAGTAAGCTCAGACTCAGGATGTGTTATTGATGTCGTAATGATTGTACCCCATGAAGCATCATTGGAAGATGCCGAGGAGAGCTTTTATAGGTGGGTTACCCAAGTGACAGGTTAGCGGTCACGTGGTTGGCGAGACTTCTGCGAAGAATTCTATCGATTATATAGCAAAGGGATCGGCTTTGCAAATATGATTTATATGATTTAGAATATAAGAAGGGGTGTAATAGAAAGATCTCGAGAACTTTGGCGGTTGATTGCACGAGGTTATGTCAATAAGAGATAAAGAGGACGGGTAAATTCTAGATTTGTAAACTGATGGCTTCAAGCTAAGTGGGAGAGTCCCACCGCTTATGATTGGGTTGCATGGTTAACTACTTGCGAGATTTTTGTCTATTAGCATATTGATGGGCTATTTCAACTACGGGAAAGGTCCATAAGTGGTAATTTGAGCAAGGAAGTATTAAAGGTGGGCTATCGTTGGCCTTATTGGCCCATGCTCAGACTTGGAGGAAGATTCAGGATTTTGTTTTGTATAGTTGCGGGTTCCAAGGGAAGTGTTTTGGCGGGTTCTTCCCCAAGGTGGTATTCAAGTGATAGGAGACTCATGGAGTTGATTATATTTAGGGCCAAGTCAGAGTGGGTGGCTCTCAGCAACGGCCCTGGTGGATTCAAAGAGGTCAAGTGTGGTGCCTAATGATTTCGAGCCAATAGGTACGGTTAAGAACCAAGCTTGGTAGCAACCTATGAGAAGAGGCACAGAATGTTCTATGATGTTTTGACTTGCGATGTGGCGATTGGGAGGTGTGAAATGGTTCATGGGATTTGAGACAACATGGTCTCGGGATTCAAGGCCACTCGAGATGAGTGCAGATGGAGTATGTTATGTGTTGGATGGAGTTAGTATTATCTCTAAGGCAATCTAGGATAAATTGGAAAAAGGTAGATTGATTGGCCATAGTTGAAATTGGCATATTGGTGTTAGTGATCAGTTTCCTTCAGCGTGATCAAGTGATGCAAGTGATTGTGACGGTACGTATCAGGCTTGTCAGCCACCGTAATTGATGTTATTCAGAAGCATTCTACTATTAGGGCTTGTTATGTGGAAGCAGATTTCGGAAGGGCTATGGTGGCTTAGACCACTACCAAGATGTTCGCATATTCTACGGTTATAAGAAATTGCCTGTGTGCTGCTGTGTTTCTCCTGAAGTAAGTTCAGTGAAAGGCTTTTATATGATGAAGTATTGACCTATTAGTGGTTCCGGAGTTATGATATGAATCATGTTCTATCGTGCGTTGGCATGCCGAATGTAGTGAGTAGTATGGAATTTGGAGTGAGAATCAAGGTTGTAGTTCGGTGTAGACAAGGATATCACAAGCTCGGATTAGTAGGAAAGGAGTTTTGGTGTTTAAAGTAAGTTGGTATTGTGTTCAGCGTCACCTGAGATTGGTGTTTTGTAACAAGGGCTTGTATCATGGTTAATGAGTCTTGATCGCTTTTCAGCGTTAGTACGACCGGTGGTTTGGAGGTACGACCCAGTTATTTGTTATGGTAGGTTGTGGGAGTGTGTCCCACGGAAAGATTGTATAGGTTTGACATGTGGTCACTTGATTGATTAAAGATTTAACCCAGTATAGAGATTTGTGATGATGTCGATAAATTGAGAATATATGCCTGGAGGGCACTCAGTTACTGAATTGTGGACTGCGGATGAGTACTCTGGTTATGACGGGTGTTCCTGTGTGTTATGAGAAGAGGGAAATTAGTATGGGCCTTCAACGGGTTATTGGATTAGTTTGATGCGATCAGGATCGACTTAAGGTCGGTGGATGGATCTAAATATGGATATGGGCTCTATGTTAGGCCAATTATGTTCATTTCAGTAAAGTGCTCCTTATGGAAGAATGGTCGGGATGTTATGTGGTCGTTAGAAATTTCATGTAATGATGAATTGCACCGTGCGAGTTGTGAGATGGCTTGGTGAATTGCTTATGTGATGAGGATCCGCGTAGAAATGATGTTATATGAGCAAAATGGCTCTTGAGATTCAGATTGTATATCGCACCTCAGTTGTGCTTGAATTTTGTATCCTATAGCGCTATCTGCTCCCTCAGGGATGGTATTATGCACCTAGCGTGCTTGTGACCGAGATTCGGTATTTTACTATAATGAGCAAATTTAGCTCGACGTGCATCTCCTTATATGGGATCTATGTGTGGATCGGGTGGAACGCCGAATGGGTATGTTATTTGTATCGGGTTGCGTGCCGCAACAGTATGATGCTGAGTACAGTTCCCTATATCTACCTTTATGTGTTTCACTTCTTATTTTTTGGAGGAAAGCTCGTATTAGCTATGAACCAGTGTCCAATGTATGATTCGCGAGCGGGGTGTCTATTTAGTATGTTTCCCACATTGCAGGTATTATTCACGAGCGGGGTAATTGGATCTCCTTCTCATAGTTCATTTTTCTTCTTCCTTGTATCGCGTTTGAATCGATAGGCTATTGGCACATTGTGGCATCATTTGAGACTTTTGATCATGTCCAGGGTGGCAAGTTGCTTGAGTAGTTCGTACTGCGTGAGACAAGATTATTGGTTTTAAGATCCGTGCAATCCGAGTATATGAAGTACATTAAGGAGCTAAGGCCATTATTCGGCCCAGAATGCAGTGATGGTTCTTGACAGGAGTATAGACCTAATGATTTGTTGACTCGGCAGTTGATTATGAATTTCTGCACATCTTTTCCGTCGTGGCGGTATTGTAAAGGTTAGAGTAAGACCTGGGTATGTCATGGGATACAATGGGAGCATCAGATGAGTAGGATTTTGATTAAGTTGATCAGAAAAAGGTTATTGTGGTCCGACAAATAAAGTGATGCTAGGGCGAACTCAGCAAAGTTATGCACCCATGTTTGGGTACAGCGTGAAGAGATTAGTATGGTGATATTATGGTGGAAATAGGTCGGGCATAGAATTCCGAATGTTAGAATTGAATTTAAGGCGTATCTGCTTGAATACAAGAGAATATCTTCAGAATTGATCAAGCTAATATGCTCAACTGAGTTGTGGTAGCACGGGAAGGTGCATGAGAAGTTAAATAACGATTTCAAACCATTTCAATGAAGTTCTCAGCATGTTCGAGGACGAATGTATGTTTAAGTGGGAGAGAATGTAACGACCCGACAGGTCGTTTTGAGCCCTAGCTTGTTGTTCAGTAGTCTGAGGCTATGAGCAACTTCATTTCAGGTATTACGACTTTTACGCGTGGTCGAAATTGAGTTTCGGGAAGTTCGGAGTTGATTTGGAAAGAGAATTCTCATTTCGTAGGCTTAAAGTTGAAAGAATGAACTAGGATTGGAATTTTAAGAAAATGGACTCGAAATCGGGATCTGAAGGTTCCATCAGGTTTGTATGATGATTTCGTACTTGGGCATATGCCCGGTTCGGGTTTTGGTTAACCCGGGAGTGTTTTGGCGCCTATTGAGGAAGTTAGCATTTTAGAAGAAATTTCATAAGTTTGGCTTGAAGTGAATTTCAGTGTTATGAATGTCTGTTTGAGATTCTGAGACAGCGAATAGCTTTGTATGGTGATTCTGGAGTTGGGGGTGCGACCAGAAGTGAATTCGGAGGTCCGTAGGTCATTTTGAAGTCATTTGGCCAAAGATAGAAAATTAAAGGTTTTGCGAAGTTTGACCGGAAGTGGAATTTTTGATATTGGGGTCGGAATCCGATTTCGAAAGTTGGGGTAGGTCCGTAATGTTGAATATGACTTGTGCGGAAAATTTGAGGTCAATCGGACGTGATTTGATAGGTTTAAACATCGAAAATAGATGTTTGAAGTTCTAAAGTTCATAAAGCTTGAATTGGGGTGTAATTCGTGATCTTCATATTGTTTGATGTGATTTGAGGCCCCGAGCAAGTTCGTAATGTGTTTTGGGACTGGCTGGTATGATTGGCTGGGATCTCGAGGGCCTCGGGTGCATTCCGAGTGGTTAACAGATCGGAAATGGTATTTTTGGAAGGCTGAGGTTTGCTGCTTCTGTCATAACTGCATCTGCGGTTTAAGGACTGCAGAAGCGGGACCGCAGATGCGGTCAATCCTCCGCATAAGCGAATTTTGGTCAAAGGCTCGAGGATCGTAGATGCGGTTAAGGTTCCGCAGAAGCGGGACTGCATCTGTGGAAAGCTGGTAGCCGAAGCAGAAGAGGGCATCTTGGAGAGGATCGCAGATGCGGGACCGCATCTGCGGGAGGCACGTCGCAGAAGCGAGAAAGGGGTGGCATAGGGAGGACCGTAAATGCGGTAGTTTAACCGCACCTGCGGAACCGCAGAAGCGATCAAGGGATCGCAGGTGCGGAAACAACTGAGGCAGTGAGGTCTTTTAAAATTCAGGGTTGGGTTCATTTCAACCCCATTTTCTTCTATTGGAGCCGATGGGGAGCAACTTTGAGTTGCCATTTTCGTCACTCGTCATGAGATAAATAATTTATGCTAGTTTTGAGTTAAATACAAAGTTTCTATGTGGATTTAGGCAATGAAATTATGGAAATATTTAGGTTTTGGTGGAAAACCTAAAAATTTACATTTCTTGGAATTTGACCACAATATTGAGTATGTAATTTAGTGAAAATTATATATTTGAGTTCTTAAGGCCATGGGTAATCTTTATCTTCTAAAAATTTCGGATTTCGGGCACGTGGGCCCGAGGGTGTTTTGGTTAACTTTTCGATCGGAGTTAGGAATTGCTATAAATTAGATTATAACGAATATTTGAGCATATATTAATGGATTTGCGTGACTGTTGGCTAGTTTTGGAGCGTGGTTCATCAATTAGAGTCTTCTGAAGGGCGTGGAATGCCGGTTCTGAATCTGCGGAGCGAGGTGAGTCTCCTTTCTAACCTTGTAAGAGAGAATTGTTCCCATAGGTGAAATAGTTGATTATGTGCTCCTATTTGTCGGGGCTACGTACGCATGAGGTGACGAGAGTCCGTGCGTAGCTACTATAATGCTATTGTCCGGGTAGTTAAGACCCAACAACATGCTATACTTGGATTAATTGTGAACTTATTAAAGGTTTGGATTGCTTAAATCACCTCGGAATAGTAAATGAATTTAAAAAGGGATTAAGCGTTACTTTTCTAGAATTGTTAAAAAAGAACTTGTTTTATTTGGATAATGTCCCCTGAAAATTCTTGATTGGTTGTTTGAGCATGTATCTCTATGTGTACCTGCGTCGCATGCATGACGCGCGAGCAGGGTGTGTGTTTATTTTATGTTGATCGCGTCGCCGGTTAGTTCGCGAGCGGGGTAATAGATGCATCTATAGGCGCGCCGTCGACCCTCGGCAAGTGCACATTTTATTTCTGTTGGAGCGGGCCGTCGACCTTTGCATGATTTGCGCATGATATATTGTCGCTTTATAATTTTTAAATGTGAAACTGCCCTTCGTGTCTTGATTTAAATTGATAAGATAATGAAAAGTAAACCTTGAAAATCCTTTATTATTTGTTGAAGGTGTTTTGTCCGTTTTCCGGCTTTGTGAGTTAGAACTACTATATAAAATCCCTGATTTCCTCACACTTTTAGTATATTATTATTAGACCTCTAGTAAGTATTGAAGTCGACCTCTCGTCTCTACTTATTCGAGATTAGGTGGGATACTCATTGAGTAGATGTTTTTTACGTACTCATATTACACTTCTGTGCATTTTTGTTGCATGTATATGTATCTCTAGCGGTCTACTGGGCTTAGCAGCACGGATGATTCTGGGACTAGGTGAGCTGCATTGTTCGAGACGGCCGCAACTAGAGCAGTCCCTTCCAGCATACTGTATCTACTTCCTGTCCAATGTATTCCGGATGGATGTTGTATTTTATTTCCTTGTCAGTAGATGCTCATGCACTTGTAATACCGGTTTCTGGGATGGTTGAAGTATTTTATATTACTTGCTTATCATTTAAATTTGATTTGAGATTGCTATCTTTCAAAATTGCTAAATTCTAAGGAAATTCTTGGATTTCAAAATGTATTAAAACGAGATGTGGATTAAGTAAATTGGTTAGGTTGCCTGACAGCAGTGTGCGGCGCCACCACGACCCTTAATGTATTTTGGGTCATGACAGATACCATATCTATGTAGAGCTAAACTTCACGTTCTAGGGTTGTGGTTCTTTCACGACAATTGTTAATCGGATATTGATTTTGCATTGTTGATTTATCATATTATTTTATTTATTCAATTTTGCGCTTAATTATTTGATAGCTTGATCACCAATTGAGTACTATCTACGAATCTAGAATTGAACTCAAAAGTGGGAATTCTAGATTGCATATAGGATTGAGTCGAGCAAGTTCTTGTACATGGGCATCGGGAAAAGGATTTACGGTCAGGATAGACATTTACCTAATTTTCTTGCTTGGTTGATTTACAGGAAATTTAAATGTGTTCTAGTTGATTCTAATTCCATAGACATATAGGCGTTAGGTTAGCATGAATAGGCGAGTAAGAACTCGATAGATTCTTATGAGCAATACTAACCCTGTTAACCAATAAATTAGATGAATTAGTTAGTCAATTCAATCGAAGAATACAATAAGATTGTTAGATAGCCCATGACCCAAGATTGTTTTCATTACATTGATAACAAAAAAATCTGCTCTTTCTATGTTCAAAGTTCAACAACAACAACAACAACAACAACAACAACAACAACCCAGTATAATCCCACTTAGTGGGGTCTGGGGAGGGTGTGTACGCGGACCTTACCCCTACCCTAAGGTAGAGAGGCTGCTTCCAAATAGACCCCCGGCATCCTTCCCTCCAAGAGATTCCCACCTTGCTCTTAGGGTGACTCGAACTCACAACCTCTCGGTTGGAAATGGGGGTTGCTTACCATCAGAGCAACTCATTATGTATATTTATTTATTTAATTAGTTTATAACTAAATACTTCTAGGTTTAATTCTTGTTTAGATAATTAGGATAGTCTAATTTAGTTAATAGTTGATCAAAGTCCTCATGGGATCGACATAATACTTTCAGTCACTTTATTACTTGACGATCGCGTATACTTGCATGTGCGTTTGGCCGCAACAAGTTTTTGGCGCCGTTGTTGGGGACTTAGAAATAAACTATTTTTCTAAATTAGACTTTTAATTTTATTTTTACAAGTTTTTGTTTTCTTCTCTTTTTGTAAATATTTTTAATTTTATAACTATTTGACTTTTCATTTAGTGTGTTTCTAGTTCTCTCAACATGACATCCGGGGATGAAATATTCAGAGATAAGGGCATTGATGAAGACGCTTGGTTGACGGAAGACTTTTATGACCCATCTTTTTGGGCTTGTCGTGACTTGAACTCTGGAAGCTCTGAATTTGAATATGGAAGTAAAAGCTGGTATTGGGACGTATATTCTCAATTTGGCGAATACGCAGAACAATGTTGTCTTCTAACAACGTTGGTGAATGACTAGTCTAAGGAGAGAGATGAACTTGCTCATAAAATTGATAATTCTGGCATGGTTGTGTACAACTTGGATACAAATTTGTGGGCAAAGATTGATGCGTGTAATGCCCAAAAATTTACTAATGAGTTGTGTGAAGCTGAAAAGAATTTTCTAGACCAAGTTAAGGAGCTAAAGCGAGAATACCAATCATTAGACCATATTTTTCTTGAGGATGCCAATGTTGAGAAGAGTGCTCTTGAGTCATGTGATGGAGTAGATAACATTACTTTGGGAGACTTGAGTGTGTGTAAATATAGGGATGCAAATAGTAGTAAAATTCATGAGTTATGGCGCATTAGACCTCATTCCAACTATTTTTTCACATTGTGTTTAGATAGTAAGATAGTAATCGAGCCATCTGAGACTATGAGGGAGTCAAAGGGTGGGGATGAGAGTGCCTATATTCTTGAATTTGTTGTGCCGAAAAGCAAAAACTACATTCCTCATCTAAAGGCCATGAAATGTAGAATGAAAAATTTATTACTTGGCCTAATTATCTTTTTAGCCCTACCACTGGAGCATAGCCGCAGATTGGATTCCATGTCAGGGGTAAAATTCATAAGTTCAAGGTGGAGGAAAAAGTGGTTCACGTCGTGTCGCGACGTTAAATTAGGTGCTTGTTTGGGAGGTAACCCTGGTTTACTGCTTTCTTTTAGTTTTTTTTTCTTGTTATATTATATTTGTAGTGTTTCTTTTAATTTTGTAGGATTATAAGCATACGAAGAAAAGTCATTGAAAGAGTGCAAAAGCAAGCTAGATGGTGAGGACTAAGTGTGGGGTGCCCACACAAAGGACCATGCCTCGAGGAAGTCTGAGTCCCCATGAGCCGCTATTGCTTCGGTCTTTGGCCTTTCAGGAAGTTTCTTGTCCACCCTCATTATTGTTTTGCCTTATTTGTGCATTGGGGACACCACACTCTTTTAAGAGTAGGGTAGGATAATTCCTTTAGATTATTAGTAGTATTATATTTGAACATAAATTTCTTTTTTCTTTTGTTTCATATTTTTGTTTTTTATAGCTGTCTAGTATTTTAGTAGATCTTAAAAAAATGAAAAAAGTAGAAAAATTGAACTTTTCCCGATGATGGATTTCCTAGACATTGAGGGATTAAATTCTAAATAAAAATCCAAAAATGTGTCTTTTAGCTTTCTTTAGGTAGTAATAATCCCCCGTAACTTTTATTTGTGCCTCGGTTCTTTTTCTTGGGATATAGTTTGAACCGGGTAGTAGCTTTTATTTTATTTTTGTGAGTAGATTAGTATTTAGGGAATAAATGAAAAAAGATGAGATTCCTAGGCGTCCTAGACTTGTTTGATAGTAGCATATTTGGCTTTCGCATGTGTAGTATTTTCCCCAAGATTTGAAATTGATCATGATGCCTTTATAAATTGGATAACATGTCTTGTGATGCCTATGTCTCATTTTCTTAACTTATGCGCTTAATACTTAATACCTCGTGGCTTCGTAAATTCTTGCATTTGTTGAGAGTCAGAATGGGACCATCCTTAGTGAGTTCTGTGCCATGTGTTGTGAGATTTTGTGTAGTACATGTATTGTACTTGTGTCTAGAACTTGCCTGGTATTTGAGATAAAGCGAAACCCTAGGTTCTACTCGGTTTGAAATATTATTTTAAGCCTTCTTCAATCCTTTTGAACGACAATACTACCATAATTAAAATCATCCCTAGTAAGCCATTTTGAGCGTGTAGATGTTTTTTATTTGGTATCCACATTACAAGCCTATATCCTTTTGTTCTTAATTGAGACGTTTGATCCTTTTACCTCTTAAAGCACTTTAATTGTAAAACAAGCGCTAAAGGAAGTAAATAGGGGATTTGGGTGGCTTTTGAGTGGAACCAATGAAAGGAAGACGGGTGCAATTATTTTGTAAAATGATACGCCACTAGTGGAATTTGCAAAAGAAAAAAAATAAAAAATAAAAAATAAAAAAATGTAAATGAATAAATATCTTGTTTTTGCTAGTGGACTCTAATTGACGATAATGCTTAAAGAAAAAGGGAGTATCTTTGAGGGTGATATTGTTTGTGAAGTTGAAGTTGGATTGAGAAAATACGCGCTTAAGTTATCATATAATGTTTTAAAAGTGCTTAGGAGGGTGAGTCACTATTCCTAAATATATTCTACCCTCCCCTTAGTCCACATTACAACCATCAATAAGTCCTAATTGATTTTAGATCGAGAGAGCTTACGTTAGTAGAGATTTACATTAAGGGCAAGCCTATGGTGCCAATTGCATGCATGTGACTTCTTTTGTGAGAGTGAGAGATTTTCTTTGATATATATCAGTCCTTAAATATATTTGAGCATTTGATTTGAGGGCACATGATTTCACAAGGGATATGTTATATTATTATACTTCTCTATGATGTGGGGTGTTCAAGCCATGATTCCATTATGACATTGAGTCGGTTTTTGAGGCTAGGATTGTTATGAGTATGTTATCTTTGTTTGAATATTTTTGAAGTTTGGTATAAAAAAGAAAGGTAAGTGTATGTGCATGAATATGCTAGAGCTTAATTGTTACTAGCAAACGTGGCCACAGGTGTAATGTGCTTTAAATGATAAGAGCTTATTTTTGTTTCGTCTACTATAGTGATGGTTTGTTCGAGGACGAACAAAGGTTTAAGTGTGGGGTGGTGAAGTTGGACATATTTCTATATGTTTTGATGTTACTTTACCCATGTTTTAACCTCTTTTTGTTGATGTTTGGTGTTAAAAATGCCCAACATGGTTTAATTATTAGTTTTATGACTAATGGAGTTGTGTGTGATGATTTAGGGTATTTGGAGTACAAAAATATGAAGAAAAGATGCTCCAACTAGAGGAGAAGAGGTTGGATGCGTCGCATCCAACCTTGGAAATAAGGTTACTTGGTGCACCCTTAGCAGTGAAGTCGGCCCATAGCATTCGCACCTGGGCAAAGCTGAGATGGAGGACATCCACCCTAGCATTTGAAGCCGAGAAGCGGATGACGAGGTAGATGCAATGCATCCACTCCAGCATCAATCCCTGAAGTAGATTCAGACTAGAATTTGGAGAACTTTGGCCCACGACTTTTGTACACAATATATAAGCCAAAAACACCTCTTTTAGGTCATCTAACACACTTTTTGAAGGGAATTGAACCTAGGGAGAGCAAGGAGCCACCATGGAGGCTGGGTTTCATATTTTTTTCCACCAAACTTAATAATTTTTATATTTCTTTATATGATTTTTTGTATGGCTACCATGTCTATGTAGACTAAACTTCACGTTCTGGGGTTGTGGTTCTTTCATGACTATTATAATTCGGATATTGATTTTGCCTTATTGATTTATCATATTGGTATGTTTATTCAATCTTGCACTTAATTATTTGATTGCTAGATCACTAATTGAATACTATCTATGAATCTAGAATTGAATTCGTGTCACGACCCAAATTTCCCACCCTCAGGAGTCGTGATGGTGCCTACTAATGAAAGCTAGGCAAGTTGACTATTTAGAAAAATTACCTTTTTCCCATTTTAATCCTTTAAAAATTATGAAACAATAACTTATAGACAGCGGAATTTATAGCAAGCGGAAGAATAACAATAAAACTAACTGAGTATATCCAATACAACTGTTTGAACAACGACTACCCAGAACTGGTGTCACCGCTACACAGACGGTCTAAGATTACTACAAACAAAGTCTGAAAGATAAGATACAATTTTTCTCTGAAGTAAATGAAAACAGGATATAAGGATAGAATAGAACGCCGGGGCCAGCGGACACGTGTAGGACTACCTCGAGTTCGCTGACTGGACTGAAGGCAGCCACCCAAAGCTATGGTCTAAATGCTGCCGCTCCAGGATCTTCACATAGAGCAGAGTGTAGTATCAGCATAACCGATCCCATGTGCTGGTAAGTGCTTAGCCTAACCTCGGCGAAGTAGTGATGAGGCTAGGACCAGACTACCAAATAATCTGTACAGTTAAATCATATACAGTGGGAATACAAGCAAATAATTACAGCTAAAGTTCGACGGCGCAAACATGCTGCGGGGAGTAGCAGGTAACAAGTACACATGTAATACCATTGCAGGAGTGCAACTCGATCCCATTTCATATGATACCGTTGTAGGCGTGCAACCAGCTCCCATTTCATATATTACTGTTGCAGGCGTGCAACCCGCTCCCATTTCATATATTACCGTTGCAGGCATGCAACCCGTTTCCATTTCATATTTTACCGTTAAAGGCGTGCAACCCATTCCCATTTCCTGTATTACAGTTGCAGGCGTGCAACACTCCCATTTTATGTATTACCGTTCTAGGCACGTAACCCGCTCCCATTTCATATATTACCGTTGCAGGCATGCAACCCCCTCCCATTTCATATACTACCGTTGCAGGAGTGCAACCTGCTCCCATTTCATATATCAACACCAATCATAAAAGAATCCCAACAAGGGAACAATAGCAATATAACAACATCCCGACAAGGAAACAATAATATTTTAACTGCTTCCCAGCAAGGGAACAATAATATCACAACAAACATCCCGGCAAGGGAACAATAATATGACAATAACATCCCGACAAAGGAACAATAATGCCACAACAACATTCCGGCGAGGGAACAATAATGACAATCCTCATATGAAGCACAATAAACTACAACAAAGTCATAACAATTACAATACAAGACTTACGGACATGATTAACACCGACGTATAGATAATCATCACCATACCTACATGTCGTACTCCAGAATTAATATGTAGCAAATAAGACACGACTCCTAATCCCTCAAACTAAGGTTAGACCAAACCCATACCTGAATGACACGAGTATAATTCAAGTCTCAACTATTGCTTTACCCCTTTATTCCACCATCAATTCGCTCGTATCTACCTACAAGTTACTTAATTATATCAATAAATGCTAATTGAATCACTTCTAATGTATGAAAATAAGTTTTCTAAAGTTTTACCCAAAAAGTCAAAAGTTGCCCCCAGGCCCACAAGGTCAAAACCCGAGGTTCGAACAAAAACCCGATTACCCATTCCCCCATGAACCCAAATATATAATTTATTTTGAAAACGGACCTCAAATCAAGGTCCAAATCCCAATTTTTGAAAAACCTAGGTTCTACCCAAAATACCCAATATCCCTATGAAAACTATTGATTCTAAGTTGAAATCATGTGAAAAGAGGTTAAGGATTGAAGATACCTAGTTAGAAATCACATACAATAGATTTGGAGAATAAATTGACTTTGAAAAATCGCCCTAGAGAGTTTTTATGTTTTGAGAAGATGTGAAAAATGGTTGAAAATGCGTCTAATTATGAATTTACAGGTTGTAGGTATCGCAATTGCGACCAGAGTTCGAAATTGCAAACCCACACACTTCTATTATCGCATTTGCAAAGTGACCTTCATATTGCGAGGTTGCTTTTGCGAATGTACTATCGCATTTGTGATGACATGCCAAAATAGGGGAACATCGCTTTTATGATAAATCACTCGCATTTGCGAGGAAAGGATGGCCTAGGCTACTTCGCATATGCGACTTAGCCCTCACATTTGTGAACTTGCATTTTTGAACTCGCATTTGCGAGTTAGGCTTCGCAAATGCGAAGCCTGCAGGCCCGCAACACCCTAGTTCAAAATCTGCAACACCCTAAGTCCAAATTCCACTCCGTGGCCTATCCAAAACTCACCCAAGCCCTTGGAGCTCCAAACCAAACATGACACCAACCTAAAAACATCATACGGACTTGCTCATTCATTCAAATCACCATAATAACATCAACAACTATGAATTTAGCATCAAAATCATGAAATTACCAAAGAACTTCAAATTTTCCAATTTTCTCAAATAAGGTTCGATTCACGTCATTTTGAGTCCGTTTCTAACCAAATTTCACAAACTCCTCTTAAATCATATATAAGACCTGTACTGGGAAACAAAACCAAAATATGGCTTGATACCAATGGTTTCAAACATAATTCTCTTCTTTATTTCATAATTTATTCAACAAAAAAAATTTCAAAAATTCATTTCTCGGGCTTAGGAAATTGGAATTCGATTTCAGGCATACGCCCAAGTCATATATATTTCACTGACCCTCCGGGATTGTCAAATCACGGGTCCAGTCCGTTTACCCAAAATATTGACTGAAGTCAACTTAAATTCATTTTTACTATCAAAATTCCTCATTTTCACAGATTTTCACATATTGGCTTTCCGTCTACGCGCCTGGACTACGCAAGCAAATCGAGGTGAGACAGAAAGAGGTTTTAAGGCCTCGGAAAGCAGAATTTGTTTTTAAAGCACTCCACCTCTAAAAAAACTGTTCGTCCTCGAACGGACAGAAGAATGAAGTACCTGAGTCAGGGAAAAGATGGGGATAATGGATCCCCATATCGGACTCGGACTCCCAGGCCGATGTCTCAGCAGGCTGACCTCTCCATTGAACACGAATAGAAGGAATATTTTTCTATATCAACTGACAAACCTATCGGTCTGGAATAGCTACCAGCTCCTCCTCATAAGAGATGTCCTTCTCCAACTGGACAGTGCTAAAATCTAACCCATGGGATGGATCGTTGATAAACGCTGCAGCAACGTAAGTCTGTAAGCCACCTCTCCCACTCAATTAGGAATCTCAAATGGGCCAATAAACCTAGGGCTACGATTTCCCTTCTTCCCAAATTTCATAATACATTTCAGAGGCAATACGAAGAAATACCCACCCACCGACCATGAATGCCAGATCTCAAACCTTACGGTTGGCATAACTCTTTTACCCGAACTGAGCTGTATGAAGCGTATCCTGAATGATTCTTACCTTGTCCAAGGCATCGTGCACTAGATCCGTACACAACAACCGAGCCTCTCCCGGCTCAAACCATCCAACTGGCGACCGATATCGCCTACTATTAAAAGCCTTATAAGGAGACATCTGGATACTCGACTAGTAGCTGTTGTTGTAGGCAAACTCTGCTAAAGGCAGAAACTATTCCCATGAGCCTCTAAAGTCAATGACACAAGCTTAGAGCATATCCTCCAAAATCGAAATGGTCCGCTCGGAATTCCCATCCATCTGAGGATGGAATGATGTGCTCAACTCAACCTGTGTGCCTAACTCTTGCTGAAATGATCTCCAAAAATGTGAGGTAAACTACGTACCTCGATCCAAAATGATAAACATTGGCACACCATGAAGATGAAACAATATTCCGGATATAGATCTCAACTAACCTCTCGGAAGAATAGGAGACCGCCACATGAATGAAATGTGCTGACTTGGTCAGCCTATCAACAATAACCCACACTGCATCAAACTTCCTCTAAGTCCATGGGAGTACAACAATCAAGTCCATAGTGATATTCTCCCACTTCAACTTGGGAAGCTCAATCCTATGAAACAAACCACCAGGACTCTAAAGGTCGTACTTAACCTGCTGACAATTCAAACACCGAGCCACATACGCAATGATATCCTTCTTCATTCTTCTCCACCAATAATGCTACAGCAAATCCTGATACATCTTAGCGACACCCAGATTAATAGAGTACCGGGAACTATGGGCCTCTAAAATCAACTCTTGAAATCCATCCACATTAGGCACAAAAACTTGACCCTACAAACTCAAAACTTTATCATCTTCTAACGTAACCTGCTTGGCACCCCCCGTGGTGTATCGTGTCTCTCAGGACACACAAATGAGGATTATCATGCAGGCGATCACGGATACACTCTAATGAAGAAAAGCGAGTCATTATGCAAGCTAACACACGACTAGGCTCAGAAAAATCCAACTTCACAAACTGATTGGCCAAAGCCCGAACATCTAAAACAAGCGGTCTCTCACAAACTAGAATATAAGCGAGACTACCCATACTGGCTGAATTCATACTCAAAGCATCCGCCAACACATTGGCTTTTCCCGGATGATATAAGATTGTGATATCATAGTCCTTTAATAGCTCCAACCACCTTCGCTACCTCAAATTTAGCTCCTTCTGCTTGAACAAATACTATAAACTCTTGTGATCCGTTAACACTTCACATGCCACGCCATACAGATAATGCCTCCAAATCTTCAACGCGTGAAAAATGGATGCTAACTCCAAATCATAAACGGATAGTTTTTCTCATGAATCTTCAACTGCCGTGAAGCATAGGTAATGACCTTGCCATCCTGCATCAACACTGCACCAAGTCTAATACGAGATGCATCACAATAAACTGTATATGGAATTGAATCTGTGGGCAAAACCAACACCAGTGTCGTAGTAAAAGCTGTCTTGAGCTTTTGAAAGCTCGCTCACACTGATCTAACCATCTGAACTGGGCACCCTTATGGTTCAACCTGGTCATCGGGGCTGCAATAGACGAAAACCCATCAACAAACCGATGATAGTAGCATGCCAATCCCAAGAAAGTTTGGATCTCTGTATCTGATGCTAGTCTAGGCTAGTTCTTGACTTCCTTAATCTTTTTCGAATCAACCTAAATACCCTTAGCTGATACAACATGACCCAGGAATGCAACTGAACTTAACCAGAACTCACACTTCGCAAACTTAGCATACAATTGACTATCCCTCAAAGTCTGAAGAACCACTCTAAGATGCTGCTCATGCTCCTCCTCGCCGTGGGAATAGATCAAAATGTCATCAATGAAGACTATCACGAATGAATCCAAGTAAGTCTTGAACATTTGGTTCATCAAATCCATAAAAGCTGCTGGGGAATTTGTCAACCCGAATGACATCACCAAGAACTCATAATGCCCGTACGGAGTGCGAAAAGCTATCTTAGGGACATCGGATACCCTAATCCTCAACTAATAGTATCCAGATCTCAAGTCAATCCTAAAAATGCCTTGGTACCCTGAAGCTGATCAAACAAATCATCAATACTCGAGAATGAATACTTATTCTTGATTGTAACCTTGTTCAACTTTCGGTAATCAATACACATTTTCATCGATCCATCCTTCTTAAAAAATAACACCGACACTCCCCAAGGTGAGACACTAGGTCTAATGAAGCCTTTTTCAAGCAAGTCTTGCAACTGCACTTTCAACTCAGGCGGGGCCATACGATATGGTGGGATAAAAATGGGTTGAATGTCCCGAGCCAAATCAATGAAGAAGTCAATATCCCTGTCGGGTGGCATACACAAAAAGTCTAAAGGAAATACCTCAGGAAACTCATGAATAACAGCCATAGAACCAATAGAAGGAACCTCAACACTAGAATCAGGAACTTAGGCCAAATAGGCCAAACACCCCTTCTCAACCATACGTCAAGCCTTCATATATGAGACAACACTGTGGGTAGAATAGCCAGGAGTCCCTATCCACTCTAAATGAGGTAAACCCAGCAAGGCTAAGGTCATAGTCTTGGCATGACAGTCCAAGATAGTGTGGTAAGGTAATAACTAGTCCATATCCAATATGACATCAAAATCAACCATGTCTAGAACAAGCAAATCTACACGAGTCTCAAGACCCCCAATCACAACTATACATGAACGATGGACACTATCTACCATAATAGAATCACCCACCGGTGTAGACACATAAATAGAAGCACTTAAGGAATCAGTAGCCATGACCAGATACGGTGCAAAATAAGATGACACATAGGAGTATGTAGATCCTGGATCAAATAAAACTGAAGCATCTTTGCTAGAAACTAGAACTGTACCTGTGATAACTACATCTGAAGCCTCAGCATTGGGCCTAGCTAGAAGAGCATAACATCGGGACTGAGCCCCACCACACTTCTGGGATAGCCAGCTGTTGGCTGGCCTCCACCTCTAGCAGGCTGAGCTCCACCTCTAATACCTCCAACTCTAGAACCTGTACCCCTACCTCTAATTGGCTGGGCATGCTGTGGAACACTCAGTGGTTGAACCATGGCACGGGAACCTAGATGTTAAGAGATGCTCGATGCATGAGGACAATATCTAGCAATGTGTCCAGTGTCGTCACAAGTAAAACAAGCCCTCGACTGCTAGGCTGATGACCCTGAAAATTTTAAAGCGGAGGTACACCGATAGGAGATGGTGATGCATTGTAGGACTGCTGATATCAATACTGCAAATGAGAATCACGACCACCGAAAGCACCGTGAGAAAACAGAAGTGCTGACTGAAAAGGCCTAAGAGGATGGACACTACCATATAAATCCCTGCCTCCAAATGAGGTACCACTGAATCGGCTTGAATGACAAGGCCTCTTGTCAGACCCCTGACCACCTCCCTGTGATAGAGCCATCTCAACTCTCCTGGCTAAATTGATTGCCTCCTTAAAAGAAATCTCACTCCCTGTCTTCTTTGCCATCTGAAGCCGAATAGGCTGGATAAGTCCCTCAATGAACCTTCTCACCCTCTCTCTCTCTCTCTCTCTCTCTCTATCTCTATCTCTCTCTCTCGGGGGGAAATATGATAAGAGCATGACAGGCCAAGTCGATAAATATTGTCTCGTACAGAGTAAGAGCCATAGAACCCTGCCGGCGACGCTCAAATTGCCTCCGATAGATCTCTTTCTGAGTGATGGGGAGAAACTTCTCTAGAAATAGTTGAGTAAACTAATCCCAAGTCACAACTGGTGATCTGGCTGGTCTAGCCAAACAATAATATCTCCACCAAGTCTTGGTGGATCCAAATAGGCGTAAAGTAGCAAAATTGACCCCATTGGTCTCCACTATCCCCATGTTTCTGAGAACCTCATGACAGTTGTGTAGATAATCATAGGGATCCTTAGAAGATAGACCTCTGAAAGTAGTAGTGAAGAGCTTGGTGAACTTGTCCAATCTCCACAAAGCATCGGCAGGCATAGCTGCTCTACCACCGATTTGAGCTACCACACCCGGCTGAACTACTCCAACTGGTGAAACTGCTACAGTCTAAAATTGGTGAGCCACCTACTCTGGAGTGCAAGTAGTAGGAGTCTGGGATCCTTCTCCAGCCCGAGAGACGACTGGTTCTATATGAAGCAAGCCTTCCTGGGTGACGTTCTACATGAGGCCCACTAAACAGACCAGAGCATCCTGAAGTACTAGGGTAGCAATAAACCCCTTCGGAGCTGCTTGGGTTACAACCTCATCATTAAAGTGAACCTAAGGCACCGAGGCTGCTGCTGCTACTCTGGATTGAGCTCTGGCCCTACCTTGGCCTCTAGCACGGCCTCGGCCTCGCCCTTTGCCCCTCACAAGAGCAGTTACTGGGGGTCGAGTTGCAGGTCGGTGGATGGGGAAGCGCATGTTCTCGCTATCTGTGAAAGAAGAGAGTAGAAATTCAATTAGCATTGAGAAACCAAACTGCACGATAGGAAAGAATAGATGTGCAATTTTTCCTAACTCTATACCCTCTGGGGATAAATAGAGATGTCTCTGTACTGATCCCTCAGACTCTACTAAGCTTGTCTGTGAACAGTGTGACCCACGTAACCTAGAGCTCTTATACCAACTTGTCACGACCTGGATTTCCCACCCTCGGGAGTTGTGATGGTGCTTACTAATGAAAGCTAGGCAAGCCGACTGTTTGAACCAATTACCTTTTTCCTATTTTGATCCTTTAAAAATTCTGAAACAATAACTTATAGATAGCGGAATTTATAGAAAGCTGAAGAAAAATAATAAAACTAATTGAGTATATCCAATACAACTATTTAAACAACGACTACCCAGAACTTGTGTCACAGCTACACAGAGGGTCTGAGATTACTACAAACAAAGTTTGAAAGATACGATACAATATGTCTTTAAAGTAAATGAATACAGGATATAAAGATAGAAGAGGATGTCGGGGCCTGCGGACGCCTGCAGGACTACCTCGAGATCTCTGACTGGACTGAAGGCAGCCACATAAAGATATGGTCCAAACACTGCCGCTCTGGGATCTGCACATAATACAGAGTGTAGTATCAGCATAACCGACCCTATGTGTTGGTAAGTGCCTAGCCTAATCTCAGCGAAGTAGTGACGAGGGTAGGACCAAACTACCAAATAAACTGTGTAGTTAAATCATATACAGCGGGAATAGAAGCATAGAATTACAACTAAAGATGGGCGGGGGAAGCATGCCACGGGGAGTAGCACGTAACAACAGAATAATAGTAGAGAAATGTAAGGACGCCATAAATCAAATAGCAGCAGAAGATAAGGAGATAAGAAACAAGTACACATGTAATACCGTTGCAGGCGTGCAACCCTTCCCATTTCATATATTACCGTTGCAGGCATGCAACCTGCTCCTATTTCATATTTTACTGTTGCAGGCATGCAACCTGCTCCCATTTCATATATTATTATTGCAAGCGTGCAACCCGCTCCCATTTTATATATTACCGTTGCAGGCGTGCATCCCGCTCCCATTTTATATATTACCATTCCAGGCGTGCAACCCGCTCCTATTTCCTATACTACCATTGAAGGCGTGCAGCCCGCTCCCATTTCATTTATCAACAACAATCATAAAAGAATCCTGGTAAGGGAATAATGGCAATGTAACAACATCCCGACAAGGGAACAATAATATTTCAACGACATCCCGGCAAGGGAACAATAATATCACAACAAACATCCCGGCAAGGGAACAATAATATGACAATAACATCCCGACAAGGGAACACTAATACCACAATAATATCTAGGCAAGGGAACAATGGTGATAATCCTTATATGAAGCACAATAAACCACAACAGAGTCATAACAATTACAGTACAAGGCTCAGGGGCATGATTGACACCGACGTATAGATACTCGTCACCATGCCTATACGCCATACTCCAATATTAACACGTAGCAAATGAGACACGACTCCTAATCCTTCAAGCTAAGGTTAGACCAACCACTTACCTCGATGCCATGAACACAATTCAAATATCAACTATCGCTTTACCCCTTGATTCCACCACCAATTCGCTCGTATCTAGCCACAAGTTACTTAATTACGTCAATAAATGCTAATTGAATCAATTCTAATGCATGAAAATTAGTTTTTTAAAGTTTTACCCAAAAGGTCAAAAATTGCCCCCCGGTATATATGGTCAAAACACGAGGTTCGAACCAAAACTCGATTACCTATTCCCCCACGAACCTAAATATATAATTTTTTTAAATTGGACATCAAATCGAGGTCCAAATCCCAAATTTTTGAAAAATATAGGTTCTACCCAAAACACCCAATATCCCCATGAAAACTATTGATTCTAAGTTGAAATCATGTGAAAAGAGGTTAAGGATTTAAGATACCTAGTTAGAAATCACATATAATAGATTTGGAGAAGAAATTACCTTCGAAAAATGTGACGACCCGACCCATCGTCTCATGAGTTACCGCTCTGTTTCCCCATTTTATGCTTCTTCATGTTTCATTATCAGTGTTTGGTGTGTTAGAGTTGATTTGGATTGGTTTTGGTAGAAAATGAGACATTTAGTCTCTTTAAGGAAGGCTTGTTTTGAAAAAGTCAACCGAATGTTGACTTATGTGTTAGAGGGCTCGGATGGGATTTCTGGTGATTTGGTTAGCTTCGGGAAGTAATTAGTGAATTAGGAGTGTGATCGGAATTGATTTTGGAGGTTCGGTGTAGAATTAGTCTTGAATTGGCGAAGTTAGTATTTTGGCGAATTCCGGTTGATAGGTGAGATTTTGATCCGAGGGTCAAAATGGAATTTTGAGAGTTGCTGTAGCTTCGATATATGATTTGTGATGTGCGTGCAAAATTTCAGGCCATTCGGACGTCGTTTGATTAGGTTTTTGATCGAATGCATATTTTGGAAGTTTTAAAGAACTTAGGCTTGAATCCAATGAGAATTGATGATTTAATTGTTTTTTGATGTTTTGTGATGATTGGAACAAGTTTGGATAATGTTTTAAGTCATGTTGGTTCTTTCAGTTGAGGTCCCGGGGGCCTCGGGGTGATTTCGGATGGCTAATGGGATGAAATTCAAGTTGAGTAAATGGCAGGTTTTGCTGGTATCTGGTATGCTCGCTTCTGCGGAAATGGACCGCAGAAGCGATTCCGCAGAAGCGTAATCTTGGTCGCAAAGCGGTCTGGAGCTGAGTTGGCTAGTTCCACAGAAGCAGAACACATTTCGCTTAAGTGAGTCTGCAGCAGCGGACACGCGGTCGCAAAAGCGGGTTTGGCCTAGAGGTGAGGTTCCGCAAAAGTGGAAATTTGTGTCGCAAAAGAGGCACTTGAGTTTTAACGAAATTTCGCATAAGCGGACAAAAACCGCAGAAGCGGTTGCGCAGAAGCGGGCTTGAGGACCACATAAGCGGAAACCTCTGATGCCAGAAGGGTTTATATTCATTTTTGGTTCCACGAGGCTTATGTTATTTCCACCATTTTTGAGCAAGTTCGAGTGCTCTTGGACTAAATTGAAGGGAGATTTCGATTGGGAGTGATTGGAGGTAAGTTCCGTGGCTAAATACATGAGATTATGATAAATCTAACATGGAAATTGGTTGAAATTCATCAAAAGGGGGTAAAGCTAGGGCTTGAAAATTTGTAATTTAAAAATGGAATTTGATGGGTCAAATGGGCTCCCATTTTCGTAAAATTGATATGTATGGACTCGTGACGAGATGAGGAATCAAGTGATGTGAATTTTGTAATTTTTTGAGAAGTAGGCCCGGGGCTCGGGTTTTACTAGTTTCAAGATTTTGCTATATTTTGATTATTTTCAATTGGGTATTGTTCCCTTGGAATAGTGTGATGTATTCGCTCTGATTTTGCTTAGATTCGACACGCAAGGAGGCCGATTTGAGGGGCAAAGGCGTCGCGAGCTTAAGATTTTGCCGGTTCGAGGTGAGTAATACTTGTAGATGATATCCTGAAGGTTTGATACCCCGAATTTGCACATCATAGTGCTGTATCGAGGTGACTTGCACGCTGGATAGCGAGCGTGGGGTAGAGCACCGTTGGGGATTGTGATGTGGTCCGTCCCGATTGACGAAATTACTACGTATTTGGCTGAAACTACTTGTTATCATCATAATTTGGAATGACTACCATGTTTGGGCTTCGTGCCAATTATGTGGATCCTTCAGGGATCGATATAGCTTCTTTCGCATTATTTTTGAATACTATTTGATCTCGGTCTAGGGTTTTAATGCGGTTTTTCAAATTCGGCCATTTTTCATGATTTGAAAACTTAAATGATATCTTACTGACGTTTTGAACTGAGAACTGTTATTTGAATATTGCCCTAGTGGCTTATGTGCATTTCTGGATTGAGCATGGATCAGGCTGCGCACCGTAGAAATATTATATCTGCACTCCTAGACTGGGGATGGACCGCAGCGGTGTGATATTGATATTGCGCTTGGGCTGTAGGAGCCCCTCGGGAGTCTGAATCCCCACAGTGAGCGCGGGTACCCAAATGGATCGGGCTGCGCGCCGCAGCGGTCATGTGCAATGCATTGCATTGATGCATTGATTCTTGTTTATACTACGTGTCATGACATTTAGCACTCTCATATCATTGGCATCCATGCTACTTCTTGCACTGTTGACCAGATACCCTGGTTTTATTTGTTGGTGGAGTGATGTGCCCGAAGGGCTGACTTGTGTGCTGACTTGCACTACCTGTTTTGCATTCATTTGCTTAATTGTCGGAAAAGGATATTTTGAAAGAGGTTTTTTTTTAACTGAGCCAGATATTTTCTAAAGGATTTTCCTGGTTTTACTGTCTTTCTCAAAGGGTTGTGCTGTCCCATATAGCATGATGGAGTGCTCTTACGTGATTTCTTGCCACTCAGTTATTATTCACTCTTATTACTCACTGAGTTGGAGTACTCACTTTACTCCCTGCACCTCGTGTGCAGTTGCAGGTATTGTTCACCCGGTAGCAGGATTATTAGCTGATTGAAGGTATACCATTGTAGCTGAGCAAGGTGACCGCCGGCGTTCGCGGCACCAGACTTTGTCCTTTGATTCTAGAATTTTACTTTGTATATTATTATTGGCCCTGTAGTTGCGTTCAGTCTTCTTTAGATGCACGTGACTTGTGATACCTCGATCGGGTTGTGTTGGGTTGTAGATATCGATTATTATTGTCATTAAGTTGTATTTATCTATTTATTTTTGTTTAATAATTTTGAAAGAGGCGTCATTGTTCTGTTAGCTGGCCTTGTCTTCATGAGAGGCGCCATCACGACCGGGTTTGGAAATTGGGTCGTGACAATTTGGTATCAGAGCATAGGTTACTAGGTCTCACGAGTCATGAGCAAGTTTAGTAGAGTCTCGCTGATCGGTACGGAGACGTCTGTATTTATCCTTGATAGGCTGCGGAACCTTTAGGAAAACTTCACTTTCTTGTAATTCTTATCGTGCGTACTTGATTCAACTTGAGATATAACTTTTAAAATTCCTTCCTCACGTCTGTATGTGCATATGAGCGCTCGGTATTGTATTTGCCTTGATGGCTTATGATTCCCCTATCAATGGCGAGATGTAATCTCCGTGAGTTGATGTTGGGCCAGTCTGGAGGACTTGAGGCCGGATCTTTGCCTATGGCTTGAGCACCGAGGTGCTAATTGTGTGAGCAAGTGTTTTGAACTTATATGTTCGATATTGTCCCTATTAGCCAGAATGGTGGTTGGATATCTATGGGATGAGTATGTTAGTATTGCGAGATATATCTATATGACTTGGTAGTGACAAAGAAGTCTGTAGGATAATAGATGGACTATTAAGTGATTCGTTTCCTATTGTGATATGTTATGTAGCCCCAAATTATGGGCGCGTGAGGAATATTTTTGTATCTCCTAGTTGAGAAGTGAAGTGCATTACAGGTGGCGATATGAGTTCAGACCTAAGAGGACTAAATGACTGTGTAATGTATATGATGGTGGAAGGCATGCTGAAATACTAAATTGAGGCGAAGCAGGTGGGATATCTCCTGCGGAGTGATCTTAAGTGGTATGATCCTTATATGTATGTTAGAAGATCTCATGTGTAATTGAAGGGTACGTGTTGAAATTTGAAAATTCGAGTCGCTTAAGGGAGTGGACTCATTTGATGTGGGGATGAATGCGAGGTTTGCAGATGGATTGCAGTGCTGGATGATCTGTGTTTTCAGAAACTTGTAGATGATTGAGTTTAATCTCATTGTGGCATCATTAGAGTAAAAGTGTTATGAATTGTTAAGGGTGTCTTGATGTATGGTTTCGAGCCAAGTTGGGGAGGTTGCTGTTGATTAGCTGACTGCACGGTTATGTCCTATGTTGGTTCCGTTTCGAGTTATGCTGGAGGATAAGTTCCGGGTATAAAAATTGAGCCGAGGATGGAACGAGTGAAGCAAAATTTTGACAAGGGTTATATGGTGCCCAGAAGGTGTGTACGATTCAGGGGATGTCTTAAAGCTATGGTTGATAAGAATTATCGGTGCATGGAGTAGGAAGATGTCTGTTTGTATTTGAATGAGGTCATATATAGTGCGGTGTTGGAGTGCTAGTGAGGCATGGGTGGTTATGTCTGTTTGATAAGGAATTTGCAGTTCGAATAAGAGTGAATGACTCTCGAGAATGGTTTTAATGTGTTCAAGATTTACATGAGATAACCAGGTGTCTTAAGGTTGTGTATGTGGTTAGAGATTGTGTTTTTATTGGGGAAGGTCAAGACTTGTGGTATTTTTATGTTGCTTATGGGATCCTATGTATCGATATCTGTAAAGTAATGGTAACGAATTCAGAGTCGAAGAAATCCCTTCGGGGTAAGGTATTCTGGAATGTGGTATTTCTGGGATTAGTTGAGAGAGTATTCAGTGGCCTATGGTTCTTAGGCAATGTGGTCTTATGTGCGAGTCTCGTGTGGTAAGCCTGGATTGAGGCATTTTGATGCTACAACAAGGAAGAATATCAAGTTGATGATGAATCAGAGGGGAAATCTGATAAATGAAGTGGCTTGATAGTAGACCGAATCTGTATGGTAACGATATGACTAATTCCTCGTATGTGTTCGAGGTAATGAGCCCTTACGGGTATTGTGCGGCTGAGCTTTTGAGTTCAGACAGCTTGTGTAGCTTGGTTTGGATAGAAGGATTCAATCCTGTCAGTGTAGCTTGTACAAATGGAATTGGCGGAAGTGTCCTTGTTGAGTTTTAGCATAGTTCGGAGATGTATATACTTTCTTGGGGCATGAGAAGCATGGAATGTGCGATTATTTTCTTCTAGATAGGATTGATGGAAGGTCTTGGCTAGATGAGTTACAGTTCAGTTCTGAAGGGAAGTTCATAAAATTCTTATGCAGCAGGTACCCCCAGGTAATCAAGGAAATCGTACTGCCAATTGGAAGTGATTTGACGAGAGTATATGTCTCGGAAGAAGGGTAATGTGATGAGACTAATGATACTTTGGTAGTATTGCGACACTTTCTTGCTAGATCGACTACTGATATCTGAGTTTGTTTGATGGCACAGGAGAATTTTAGAATATCTTTCGAAAATAATTGGGTACTCGAGGTGTAATATGTATTCATATTGCAAAATTTGGGATCAGGTATAGTGATTCGTGTGCTATATGGAGTTGGAAACTGGGAGTTCTCATGTTCAGGCTATGTAGTAGTTGTGGATAGTGTGTATTGGTACCGCTAGTGGCTATTGGGATTTGGAAGCTCGAAAGGATCTTTCTTTGCTTGGTATATTAGATTCTGGATGTGATATTGGGGTGTAGAGTGGTTGTCTCAATGTTGGGTTATTCTAGACTATTCTGCTATGGGTTATGTCGGAAAATGCCATAGGTTACGTCGCTAGGTGCATCGAATTATGTTATAACAGAGTGGTTTGTATTCCAAAGATCAGCAGACGGCTGGAAGGATTACGTTTCTTAATTGGGACTTCGTAGAGAATATCAGTGCAGAGGTTTCTATCGTTGATTCAGTTTTGGTAGTAAGGTACCTTTTCGGATGCGTTTCTTGTGGTCGAGCATGTTTCTGGGTGAGATTGTGGATTTTGGTATTTATTTGGTGTCGGGCACTGTATCGTACGGCTTCGGAAGGAGTTATGGTAATGGAAGGAGCAGCTTTAGGCTACTTCGTATTGAGTTCATTGGCAGGCTGATGTGGCTACGTATTTAACTTGAGTTAGTTTGGTTAGTCATGAGTTGTATTGTTGAGGGTGTCACACCTCTTTTTTGACGGCGCTTACATCCCGGCGAAAGGGATATATATAAAAGCGTAAAAAGAGTTTTTCC
>MDKF010939016.1:0-12192 GCA_026770625.1 Nicotiana glauca | reverse complement strand
AGGGACAAAGTGCAAGACAAAAATTCACTTCTTCAAATTTTTATTTTCCCTCCATTTTATTTCCCTCCATTTTCATTTCACACTTCTTTTACTTTAAAGCCCAAATGACTTAAAGTCCAACAGAATCTACAACGCACTAGAACATCCTTGTTGACGATCCTTTACTCCGACAGCATCTACGGTTCCTCAAACAATGTGATATCCCACGCTGGGTAAATCCTTAACCCTTCCCCATCTTACTAAGACTACAGAATGTTCTTGTAAATTATGGCCAATACTGGGTATATAAGCATTGATTTCAAATCCAGAGGTTAGTCGTACTCTAGAAACTTTACGCAAGGCAGAGTTTGATTTTTTTGGGGTGATAGTGAAAAAGTTGAGAGATAAGTCATCCTTATTTCTTTCTTCTTTCCTTTTGGTGGGAGAAAGACATATGCGGTTAGATTATTACAATTATTGGTAGCATTATAGTTAGTATTCCAAGAAATGCTGGCTTTTTCGATTGCCCCCGATGCATGTAATGGAATCGAGTACTATACCTTTTTAAGGCGCGCATACACAAGGGGAATTCCTTTCTTGTCAAATATAAAATTTAATATAAAAAAATACTTTTCAAAAAAAACAATTTATTTTTCTGGCTACGAATTTATGGAACCTCACTTACTAGTTTGAAAATACATTTTTACTTTATCCAAACACAATAAAATAACTTAAAAGCAATTAAAATAAATCAAACCAAACGAGCTCTTAACGGATGTTTACCATGAGACTGTATTGAAAGTTACTAAAACATAGCAAAAATCAAATCCGATTATATCCATCAACAATGTGAGTGTGTTTGGTACGAAAAAAATATTATTCAATTTTTTCATATTTGGTTGGATTAAATATTATTAAGGAAGAAAATAATAATTTTCTATCACAGCTGTTACACTTCTCCTCATGAACAATTTGTCTTTGAACCATTATGAATTATGAAGAATTAGCTTACACAATATATTTTCTCTTTTCCACAAAAAGGGAAGATCGGCAAGGAAAAGATGAAATGCCCAGTTACATCAACTAGCATTAATTTAGCTTTGTTACAAAGTCTGGAGCCGTGAAGAAAACGCAGCAGCTGTGGACCAATGGCAGGATTGCGGATGGCGAACCACGTGCTAAATGCTTTAGGTCTAATAATAAAGACGATATGGTCGCAACTCGCAACAACTCGGTAGTCCAAAACTTAAATAGTGCCATTTTTGACACAAAATATGCTTCTACTGTTAAAAAAAGAAAAGTTATATTTATACATAAAATGCAGTATAATACTGTATTTTACTTTAACGGAAAGTTAGCCGTTCGAGTTAATGTAATATTTTACTGCGTTTTATTAAAAATTAATTTTTTTCATAGGAAAACATATTACAGTACTGTGTTTCCCTTAAACGCAGTATTGTACTGCATTACCCTATAATTAAATATAGGCGGTCCTTCTTCTTCCCCAACTTCACGACAGAAGCCATTAAAAAATCTCACACAACTGCTGGTCCCCCCTTCCCCCCACCCTGCGAATTAAAAAAAAATTCTTAGGCCCCACCTGTCACACAACAAGTGAATAGTGTAGGTCCCGCATACATCACAAGCCTTGCATTCCTTCTTTCGGGTTCAAAAATTCAATTTGGATCTATTTCAAAAAACTTAAATCGAGGTATTTCAATTTTGTTTATATCGAAACTCGTAGAGCATATGCATATTTGTTTTGTTGAATGTATTTCCACGTTGATTTGTGTTTAAATTTGTATGTTATTTTTACCCGAATTGATTTATTAGGCTTGGGACAAAAAATAGTTAATTATTAGCCTTGAATTATTTATTTAATTTGTTGTTCATATGTATGTTATGTTTGTTGTTTTTATATGTAATAGTGGCCTTTTAGCGTAGTAAAATATAGAGTCTTATGGTGTAGTAAAATATAGAGCCTTTTAGCATAGTAAAATATAAAGCCTTTTAGCGTAGTAAAATATAGAGCCTTTTAGTGTAGTATAATATAGAGCCTTTTAGCGTAGAGTCTCTGTAGTTTAAGTATGTACTAACTACAAACTCTATCCAATTATACTTTACAAAATTAATTATTTAATTTATAAAAATAAACTTACAAAACTAATAAATTAATATATATTTTTACCGGCCCTCAAATATCGAGTCTGGAACTCATAGATAATTACTCAGTCTAATTAAATAATTATTCATTTAATTTATTAAACTAACAAAATTTTAAACTAATTAAAATTGACACACATAATAATTAATGATAACTTGGTGCTACTGAGCCTCAAATATCGAGCCCGAAACCCATAGATAGTTACTCAGTCCAATTAAATAATTATTTATTTAATTTATTAAACTAACAAAATTTTAAACTTATTGAAATTGACACACATAATTAATGATAACTTGGTGCTACCGAGCCTCAAATATCGAGCCTGTAACCCATAGATAATTACTCAGTCCAATTAATAAGTATTTATTTAATTTATTAAACTAACAAAATTTTAAACTTATTGAAATTGACACACATAATAATTAATGATAACTTGGTGCTACCGGACCTCAAATATCGAGCTTGAAACCCATAGATAATTATTCAGTCTAATTAAATAATTATTTATTTTAATTTATTATAACACAAACATATAATTAATATTGTTTAAATTATAGTATACGACATGGACTTGCTGCCTGTTCATCCTGGACCAACCGAGGATCAGATATTAGTGTTGCGGGGCGACCATAGGTCCTCCTATGTATGGGAGGGACATCTATTGGATCAAACTCTCCACGCCAGGAGACCTGACGATTTGTGGGACTTTTTGAGGGGGAAACATTTCCATCCCTGCATAGTCAAGCGCGTAGAGGCTACGAGCTTCTTTACGATTTTTTGGATTGGGTGGATGCAGCTCGATTGGTCTCTTATCACGGCCTTGATAGAGCGGTGGCGACCGGAGACTAACATTTTTCACTTGCCCACTGGAGAGGCCACCATCACGCTTGAGGATGTTCAGGTTTTGTACGGGCTGCGTGTAGATTGACTGGTCGTTGCACTGCCCCAGTACATGAGAGCCTGGACACGTCCCCAGTATTTGGATTTGCTGGGGCAGTATACTGGTTATAGACCATAGGGTGAGGTTGCACCTAAAGGGGGCAGTCGCGTTTCTATGACAACTATCAAGAGCATATGGAGGTATTGCACCCAGACATTACCAGCAAGACAGAGGCTATCCATATTGAGCGGTACACGAGTTTGGCGCTGCTCCTTCTTTTTGGGGGTGTCTTATTTCCGAACACTTCGAAAAATCTAGTGAGTATGTACTTTCTGCATCATCTACAACAGCTAGATAAGTTACCCTTGTACAACTGGGGTGCTGCTATTCTAGCATACCTGTACAAGAGTATGTGCCGTGTGAGCATGGGCAGCCCGGTGGACATATGTGGTTTTATGCCGCTTCTACATGTGACAATATTTTCGAATACTCTGTTCATTACTCCGAATTCTATATGGTGTGAGCACGTGATTTTTTTCCCTATATGAATTACTCACATAAATTCGAGAAAATAAATTTCTTTTCATTATTTGCAATGTTATGGATTTTTGTGGCATTTTCTGTTAATTGTTTGCATTTGTCTGTGCATGTTTATTTTATTTAATTAATAAAAAATAGAAAAAATATATATGCATTTGCATTTAGGATTAATTTAATATTTTAGGTTTAATTAAGTAATTAAGTTATTTTATTTATAAAAAAAAGGAAAATCACAAAAAATAGTTTAATTTGCACTTTTATTTTGAGTAGTTTTTTTTAATTTATTTTTAATTAATTGTGTTAATTATAATTTAGGTTCAATTCGTGTTTTTAAGTTAATTAGGTTCTAGAGATTAATTTAGGAATTAATTTAATTTTTTTAAAAAAAAGGAAAAAGAAAACAAAAGGAATTTAGAAAAATGAAAGAAAGAAAAAGAGAAAAGAGAGGAGCAAATCAGTTGGGCCAGGCTTCAGTTCTTCTACCCAGGTCCAAGCTTTCCCCCCTTGTACCCGACCAAACACGATCGGACTCAGCCTAGTTTCCCCTTGACCCGGTCCGTTTCCCATACCCCCAACCAAACGACCCTGTTTAGGTTAAAATTCATCTTAGCCGTCGAGGTTAGCTTGATCCAATGGTGGGGAAGTGGGATGGGCTTATTATATAAATGTACGAACTAGCCCCACCCCCTGTCTCTCATCGTCTCTCCCAAATCACCCCTTTAGAGACCCCATCAGAACCATATCCGCCCCTAAATCCCACCATCACCCACCGGCGACGCCAACGCCAATCCCAACCAAATTAACACCCTGTGATCCCCTCACTCTCCTCTTTCTAAATCCTAACCCCATTTTCCTTGAACATGCCTAAACTCGTCGAATCTGAGTTGAAAGCGAGACCTAAAATGTCAAAACTCCAGAATCGGTGGATTCGTTGACGATTGAGACCACAATGGACCTTGACCATGTGTTTTCATCTGAAAACACATGGTTGATACCCCTTTTGGTCAAAATCGAGAGGTTGAAGAAGAATTTCAAAGCTTAGCCAGCTGATTAGGTATTTTTGTTTCATTTATGGTTTTATCTCTTTTCTTGCATTGTTTTTGGTCATCCTTCTCCGTCTCCTTTTATTTGTATGTGTCGTCTTTGCATGAGTCTCTTTAATTCGGGCTTCGCCATTAATTAAAATTTTGTTGTAAGTCTGTTTTGGTTTAGTTCGTTTAGTATATCTAATTCTATTTCAATCTTGGGTCATAGAGGGTAGTTGTTTGAGCCCAAATGGTTGGCTTATTCTGTTACTTGTTTTGCTTTTTGAGTTGAAATTGAATCTGAAAGGGGATTAGCCTAGATGGGGAGTTAATTTGGGTCTGTAGACCCTTTAGCTTGGTAAGGTGAATCGGGTTGGTTTTTAGGGTAATAAACAGGGTTGAGGGGGGTAATTTGGGTAGTTTGGGATACGGAATCTTGTTGTAACAGCTTAAGGAAGCTTCTAGAAAGCTGGGGTTGGGGATAAAATGAAAATCTGATTCTAACTTAAGGACCCCTAAGTAAAAAAGAGAATTGAATAAAGGTCAAAGTGCAAATCTGCTTAGTCATTAGGTTGCCCTATTTCCTTGCCTATAAAGGCATCTCTTCCTTGTATTTCAAGGCAGAGATTGAAGAGATAAAAAATTCAGGAAAATACAGAGGGCTAAGAATTTTAGTGGAAATTATTGTTTCATTGATTTTTTTATTCCCTAAGTTTCAATTCCTGAAATGATTTCTGATGTAAGTGGAGCTGAAATGAATTGAGTTTGGTGGTTTAAAGGTTTGGTTTGAAGTTTTGGTTGCTTATTTTGATTGCTGCACAACAGTTCTTGATTTAAAGTTGGTTCTGGGGTTATTTCTGCTGCTGCTTGCTGCTGTTGTTACTGCTGATCTTACCCCCATTTTTCCTTTTATTATCAGGTATTTACTCTTGATATCCGCAAAAATGTGAACTTGGATTTGAATGAATGGAATAGAAGAAGAACTTTGAAGCCATGCCTTAAATGTTGTTCATAGCTTAGCCATACTTTCTCCCTTTTCTTTCTTTGTTTTATGAAATGTTACTCATGCTTCTTTTGAAAATCATTAGAGGTGTAGGGATATTTGATCTTTCCCTTCATCCTGTTTACCATTAGTTATTTAGCTTTAAATTTGTTTTGTAATAATGGATGGATTATGGGCTTTGACCTTTAATTAGGTTGAGTATGTGTTAGAGGTCCTTCAATGTTTAGTTGTAGAAATTCCATGTTTTGACTTGCTATGTATATTCTGGACTTTTGTGTAACTTTGGGTTATCTGGTGATATACGGTGCGGGGTTAAATTTAAGTTTGATAAAATGGTAAGCTACTGATTTTCTTGCGTAGAATAGGCTAGAGTAGCACATTGTTGCAAGTCATTTAGAGGTTTAAGAGTTAAACTTGCTTACTACTTTGTTTGTTAGAATTGGACTTCCATAATTGAGTTTTTTTTAAAAATCAATAGCTAGTTCAAGTTCTGTGAAATTGTTCATGAGATTCACATTAACTTCAAACTTGCATGTGTATGGTCTTGTGTCCCTACAGGGACTCGACCCTAAGTCTTAGTCAAATTGGGCTTCCTTGGATTAGCATAAACCATTTTGAAATCAACAAGTTTTGGTATGGACTGTTGGGGCTTCATTTCGAGCCCAAAGCTTGGAATGATTCTATGTTTAAGTTTTAATCGGTATTTCAATATCTGTCAATTATTAGTATAAATTGGTGGCTGTTCAATATCAAGTTGACGAGTCTGCTGATGTATGAATCCTTATGTCACTATATTTTAGAAATTTGATTGCTTGTTGTTGCCATATGGGTTCGAAATGTGCTCCTCTCTTTGATATCCAACTCATGCATGCCTCGTGAAAACTAGGCTCTCTTATTGGGCTCAGATGTAAGTTGTTGTGGAGCCCAAAATTCCGCACCCTAACGATTTTGATTGAGCTATTGGGCCTCACATTAGGCCAAGCCCAAATTCTGAAAACGGAAGAGGGAATAGACTTTACTCAGTTTTAACTTTGACCCATGTTTGAGTTCAGCCGAGGTTCTGAAGTAAATGTGATTTCTTTAAGTGTTATTTCATTAATGGATCCTTGATTAGTTGAGGTGTGCCATTGAAAACCAATAACAATTTACGGCCCTCATGAGTTAATTTAAAACTTGGTTAGACTAATTCGAGGTGCGCCATGCCAAACAAAAATGATAATTGCCTGGCCCTCATTTTAATTAATCTTGTTTTGATCCTTAGAAATCAAGTCGTGCCATTTAGCAAAATGTCTATGGCCCTCGCAAAGTTGCAAACGCGTAGCTGCTTTAGGCGCGCCATTTTAATAATTTACCTTCCTAAATTCGGGTGCGCATTTATGTGACCCAAATCCAAATCTTAACAATGTTAAAATATATCGAAGACCACGAGTGCATTTATATGACGTGGTTCAAGACACATTTTAATAACGTTGCAATATTCCTAAAAATGAATAAAAACGGTTAAAGTTAAAATTAAACCATAGGCTAAAACGTGTTTTAAGTCAGATAATTGAGCTAATTGTAATAGTTGAGTGACCGTGCTAGAACCACGGAACTTGTGAATGCCTAACACCTTCTCCCAAATTAACAGAATTCCTTATCCGGATTTCTAGTTCGCGGACTGTAAAACAGAGTCAATCTTTTCCTCGATTCGGGATTTGAACTGGTAACTTGAGCCCATAAATTATCCCAAGTGACGACTCTGAATTCTTTAAATAATTATCTCATTTCGATTGTCACTTCAAGTTAGAAATAACTCCCTTATTATACCCTCTTCCGGGGCTATAGAAAAAAGGAGGTGTGATAGCTCTGGCGACTGTGCTGGGGATAAGAACCCAAAATCTCTGGTTCAGGGTTCAGGGTTCAGGGTTCGAGCTTAGATGAATTATTATATTTGGCTTTATCTATTATCTTATTTTATTATATATTTGGGACCTAATTTGCTAAATGTTGCTTTTACCGCTTTGATATTATCTGAATTGCATATAAACTAGTACGAAACCCTTCTCTTCTCATCTTTGGGGATGTGCATGCTGGTCGTGACTCCTTATTCAGTTAGTGTCATACCTTGAAATAATAAAGAGACTCGGACAAGTTACTAAGACGGATAGCCTTTTGGTTCCCAGTACGTAGCCCCCTCCTTGGCTCGAGTTATCCGCTCGGGTACATAACTCTAGAACAAATGTCCAGGTTTTGAACCTAGAATAACTCAGCCTCATGCCGGATCTGTAACGACCCAACCGGTCGTTTTGAGCCCTAGTGTGTCGTTCAGCAGTCTGAGGCCATGAGCAGCTTCATTTCAGGTATTGTGACTTGTTCGCATGGTCGAAATTTAAATTCAGGAAGATCTGAGTTAAATTTAAATGAAAACTCTCATTTGAGAAGCTTAAAGTTGAAAAAATGAACTAGGATTGGAATTTTGAGTAAACAACCTCGGAATCAGGATCTGAAGGTTCCAGTAGGTTCGTATGATGATTTAGGACTTGGGCGTATGCCCGGATTGGGTTTTGGATGACCCATGAGCGTTTTGGCGCCTATTGTGGAAGCTAGCATTTTGGAAGAAATTTCATAAGTTTGGTTTGAAGTGAATTTCAGTGTTATAGATGTCCGCTTGGGGTTCTGAGACTGTGAATAGCTCCGTATGGTGATTCTGGAGTTGGGAGCGCGATCGGAAGTGAATTCGAAGGTCCGTAGGTCATTTTGAAGCCATTTGGCTAAAGATAGAAATTTGAAGGTTTTTGAGAAGTTTGACGGGGAGTGGAATTTTTTATATCGGGGTCGGAATCCGATTCCGGAAGTTGGAGTAGGTCCGTAATGTCAAATATGACTTGTTTGTAAAATTTGAGGTTAATCGGACATGATTTGATAGGTTTAAATATTGGAAGTAGAAGTTGGAAAGTTCAAAGTTCATAAAGCTTGAATTGGAGGTCGATTGATGATTTTAGCGTTGTTTGATCTAATTTGAGGCCTCGAGTAGGTCCGTAATGTATTTTGGGATTGGTTGGTATGACTGGTTGGGGTCCCGGGGGCCTCGGGTGGATTCCGGGTGGTTAACGGATCAAAAATGGAATTTTGAACAAGGCTGAAGGATCTGGTTGCTGGTGTTTTCGCTTTTGCGGAAATGGGACCGCAGAAGCGGCCGAGCAGAAGTGGCCCCGCAGAAGCGGCGGAGGGAGCCGCAGAAGCGGTTTTGTTCAAAGGATTTTGGACCGCAGATGCGGTCAAGGTTCCGCATCTGCGTAAGAGAGGATCTCAGAAGCGAAAAGGGGGGGCTGAGCCGAGGACCGCAGAAGCGGCTTTCGATCACAAAAGCGGAACCACTTAAGAGGTAAAAGTTTCATAGAAGCAGAAATGACTGAAGGCAAGGACTTGTTTTAAATCGGGGTTTTGGTTAATTTCCCCCATTTTTCATGGCTTGGGGGCGATTTTTGGAGAGCTTCAAATATGGATTTCGTCATCTATGTTAAGGTAAGTTATCCCCACAACTCTTGGGTTGAATATATCAATTATATATGGCTTTAAGCATGGAAATTAGGGAAAATATTGAGGTTTTGGTTGATAACCTAGAAAATTATAATCTTGGAATTTAGCCACGATTTTGGGTATGGAATTTAGAGAAAATTATATATTTGAGTTCCTAAGGTCATGGGTAACCTTTATCTTCGAGAAATTTCGGATTTTGGGCACGTGGGCCCGAGGGCATTTTTTGTCAACTTTTTGTTCGGGCATTTTTGGGATTGGTTGGTATGACTAGTTGGGGTCTGAGGGGCCCCGGGTGGATTCCGGGTGGTTAACGGATCAAAAATGGAATTTTGAAGAAGGCCGAAGGATCTAGTTGCTGGTGTTTTCGCTTCTGCGGAAATGGGACCGCAGAAATGGCGGAGGGAGCCGCAGAAGCGGTTTTGTTCGAAGGATTTTGGACCGCAGATGTGGTCAAGGTTCCGTATAAGCGGGACCGCATCTGCGGAAGAGAGGATTGCAGAAGCGGAAAAGGGGGGCTGAGCCCAGAACCGCAGAAGCGGCTTTCAACAGCAAACGCGGAACCGCTTAAGCGGTAAAAGTTCCGCAGAAGCGGAAACGACTGAAGGCAGGGACTTGTTTTGAATCGGGGTTTTGGTTCATTTCCCCCATTTTTCATGGCTTGGGGGCGATTTTTGTAGAGCTTCAAAGATGGATTTTGTCATCTATGTTAGGGTAAGTTATCCCCACCACTCTTGGGTTGAATATATCAATTATATATGGCTTTAAGCATGGAAATTAGGGTAAATATTGAAGTTTTGGTTGAAAACCTAGAAAATTATAATCTTGGAATTTAGCCATGATTTTAGGTATGGAATTTAGAGAAAATTATAAATTTGAGTTCCTAAGGTCATGGGTAACTTTTATCTTCGAGAAATTTCGAATTCCGGGCACGTGGGCCCGAGGGCATTTTTGTCAACTTTTTGTTCAGGGGTAGGAATTGTTATATATTGGGTTGTAAAGTATAGTTGAGCATATATTAATGGATTTATATGATCGTTGGCTAGTTTTGGAGCATTGTGCGTTGGTGCAAGTCTTCGGAAGAATGTAGAATACTGGTTGTGGATCTTCGGAGCAAGGTGAGTCTCCTTTCTAATCTTGTGAGGGGGAATTTACCACATAGGTGAAGTGATTGATTAGGTGATCCTATTTGTAGGGGCTACGTACACACGAGGTGACGAGAGTCCATGCGTAACTACTATTATGCTATTGTCCGGGTAGTTAGGACCCATCAGCATTTTATACTTGAATTAATTATGAACCCATCGATGACTTGGATTGTTTAAATCACCCTTGATTAGTAAACGAATTTAAAAGGAGATTAAACATCATTTCCTGAATTGTTAAGCGGAGAATTGGTTTTATTTGGATAATTATTCCCTGATAAAATTCTAATTGACTATCTGAGCATGTATCTTATGTGTACCCGCGTCGCATGGATGATACATGAGCAGAGTGATTGTTTATTTTATGTTGACCGCACCGCATGGATGATTCGTGAGCGGGGTAATAGATCACATTAAATTAATAAATGGATTTCTAAAAAGACTTGAGCTTCGTTTTCCCAAATTATTAAAGAGGATTGGCCTTTCTTGGATGATTGCTCCCTGTTGACTTCTTGACTGATTGTCTGTCTGAGTGTGTTTATTTTGGAACGAGCCAAACATATCGGTAGATTAATAGATGCATCTATAGGCGCGCCGTCGACCCTCGGCAAGTGCACATTTATTTTTGTTGGATCGGGCCGTCGCCTCGGTATGATTTGCGCATGTCTGTGTTGTTGTCTTAAACTTCATTAAGTTATTATTGCCCTTTGGTGGCTTAAAAAATATTTGGAATATATTTATAGAGAAATTCTAGAAATTTACCTATGAAGGAATTACATGTTTACTTGTTTTCTCTAGTTGGATTAGAATCATGTTTATAAAATAAATCCACTGTTTGATATGTATATTGAGGATAAATAATCATTGGACTATTAGAGAGTGTCAGAGTTGACCATCTCGTGTCTACCCCTTCGGGATTACGCAGGACACTCACTGAGTACACGTTGATTACGTACTCATACTACACTTCTGTGCATTTTTGTTGCACATATATATATACCTCTAGCAGCCTATTGGGCGTAGCAGCACGGACGACTCTGGGACTAGGCGAGCTGCATTGTTCGAGACGACCCGCAGCCAGTGTAGTTCCTTTCAGCATTTTTATTATTTATTCCCTGTCCACTGTATTTCGGACAGATGTTGTATTTTACTTACCTTTTCGATAGTTGCTCATGTACTTGTGACACCGGGTTTCTGGGATGGGTTTCAACGGATTTGTACTAATTATTACTCCCTCCATTTCAATTTATGTGAAGCCATTTGACTGGGCACGGAGTTTAAGAAAAGAGAGAAGACTTTTGATCTTGTAGTGTAAAATGAGGCACCTTTATTTTATGTGGCTATAAATCATTACATAAAGGTAAATTATTTCCAAATAAGGAAAAGGGTCATTCTTTTTGTCATGGACTAAAAAGAAAATAGGTTCACATAAATTGAAACGGAGGGAGTATTATTTAAAATTGAATTCAAGTAGTGAACTTTTATTCGTGAAAATGGAAGGAAAAACTTTAGATTTTCAAAAGTATTAAAAGAGGAATTAATTGATAATCTAGTTGGCTGGCCTGACAGAGGTGTCCGGCGCCACCACGACCCTTAGTGGATTTTGGGTCGTGACAACATGGTATCAGAGCACTAGGTTCCCATCGGTCTCACGAGTCGTGAGCAAGTCTAGTAGAGTCTCGCGGATCGGTACGGAGACGTCTGTACTTATCCCCGGGAGGCTGCAAGACTGTTAGGAGTAGTTCCCTCCTTGATTTCTTTATTGTGTGGTTCAATTCCTTTGAGGCGTATGCCTTTGATTCCATCTCACTCAATATTACGCGATGCGAGCGCTTGTCACAACTCAAGAATTTGAAGAATTAAAATGGCACTACAATTGTGGTGCGGGATGATTTTCCCGGTATAGTTGGTTGGACTATTATAGTCACATTTTGGAG
>MU684876.1:2139-12783 GCA_026770625.1 Nicotiana glauca | reverse complement strand
TTTAAAAGAACAAAAGAAATCACAAAAATCGATAAGGGACTTACTGCCTTCAAAGCTCAATTTTATCAGTCAAAGATTGCCCGACTTCGAATGGGATCTTCAAACGGTGTTATGTATTTGTCCTTGTCCAGAACAAACCCGTAGCACCATTTAAAGATACATTCGAACATACTAGTCCTGGAAATTTGTACAGAAGGACCCTAGGTTTAACGTTTGTGAAGACCCGGTTGAGTTTGAGGGATTTTGCTTTGAGATTCAGGATGAGGGTGGTCTGATGGTCAAATGGTGTAACTTTGGGAAGGTTTAGGGTTGGCGCCACCACCAGGGAATCTTATGGCGGTGCTAGGGTTCTTGGGCTTAAAACTGATATTCGATGAGGGGGATTGGGATTCGAAGGAAACCAAGGTCGTTTTAGTGGTGAGGGAGGCCTAGTGGCGGTATGGTATTATTTGGTGGTGAACAGGCAAGGTAGGGTTTTTTGGCTGATCTTCGATTGAAGATTCGAAGATACTGGTGACGATTCGAAGAAGAATGGTTGTGGATCTGGAATAGGGGGGTTGAGGCGATTTTAGGGTGTAAAAATGGAGTTATTTGGACCACCAGAACTGTCGCGAGGCGATTTCCGATGGGTGGTCGACGGTGGGGGAAGGTGGAGGATGGGCTGGTCTCTGAGGGTTTGAGAGAGAGACGAGTGGGGGGGTCTGAAGGGGGGTGTGGGGTGCGTTTGAGAGTTATATATGGGCTGGGAGGATTTGATCCAGGCCGTTGGATCAATTAAGATTGACGGCTTGGATCAATCTACTTAATGAAACGGGGTCGTTTAGGTAGGCTCGAGACCGGGTGGGTTTTTTGATGGAAATGGGTCGGGGCATAGGGTGAGGTCTTGGACCGTTGGATGAGGATGGATGAACGGTTGAGATTCGTTGGTCTTGAAACGACGTCGTTTGATTCGTCTTTGAGGGCTGAAGGTTTGGACTGGGTTGGGGTTGATTTTGGGCTTGTTTAGGTAGGTTTGGGTGTGTTTTGGTTTGGGCCTTCTCAAGAATATGGGGTTTGATCCAATTCCGAATTCTCCTCTTTATTTCCCTTCTTTTATTTTCTAATTTTTTTTCCAAAATTAATACTAATATTCCTAAATCACATTATAATCCCAAATCAACTTTAAATACTAATTAACTTCTACTAACAATTAACACACACAATTAAATACCAATTTAAAATAAAATCACACAACTAGACCTTAAATGTTAAAAAAAATGCAAAGTACATTATTTTTTGTGATTTTTTTTTCATCTTTGTAAAACAATAAATTACTTAATTAATCCTAATTGTAGAATTAAATCCTAAATGCAAATGCAAAATATTTTTTTTCCGTTAATTTAAACAAATAAACATTCACATACATGCAAACACTAAGAGAAAAATAACACAAAATCCACAAAAATTGCAAACAACATAAAACTATTTTATTTTGAATTTTCTGGGAGTAATCCTCATATAGGACAAAAATCACGTGCTCACACTTGCTATATAACCGATAGGATTCTTCACAGAAGCCTCGCCAATCACGCGACCGTTAACCTGCTCACTTGGGTAACCCACCTATAAAATCTCTCCCCGGCCTCTTCCAATGCCGCTGCATGGGGTACGATCACTTCGATATCAATAAACCATCCTGAGTCTGAGCTCACTCTCCAGCTGCACAGGTCCATTTACCCCTCGTGGACATCATTTAAGTGTGCGACAACATACTTTCAATTCAAAGTCATGCTACATTCTTCTTCATTTAAGCGGCTCCTTTCCGTTATATTAAATCTCCGGCCCCACAAGAATCCCTACTTCAAATTAGATCCGTAGACCCCAATAACCAAGCACCAATATTCTCAAATCATTCCAAACTCTTCTTAAGGAGCAAAGTCATCTTATTACCAAGCCCCTACGCAGCTCCGCTGCTCTCCCACTTTGGGCAAACTCACTTCTTTAATCAACTGCTCAGCATGCGCTCCCTAAGCCTGGCCCTTTAGAAGTTTAAAACTCCGCCTGACACTTCCCACATGTCATTCTCATCTTTTGTTGCTCAGTCGTTGCCTTAATAAAATTTATCTTTATAGAACTTGAATCCGCAATTTGCTTCTAACTCCAAACTTTTCCAAAGGTTATATTTCTCGAACCGTCAACATTTGAAATATTGATTCCATCCTAAACCAGTGCACCCTGCGATATCTGATAGTTGCATCTCCGATACTATTTTGCAATATCTTGCCCCAAAGGCGAATTGTAGAAGATCAAAACACCGAAAAACTTAATACGTCCAATTAGGACAATAGTACACCATCATAGGAAAAAACTCCACCGCGCTTGCAATTACCAAGTCTCATTACTTCCACCAGTCCACATCTGACCATCCTTAGTTCGATTGCATTTCCCCTGCCGGGAATAAAATATTGAATCTCTTGATTATGCACTGAGTAAACCTCCCTTGAAGTCATTCACTGCCCCGACACATGGGCAAAACATCCTACCATTATAACAATTATGCAGAATAATTGTTCATAAACATCGAGGCAACTTGTGCCTAGCCCCAGAGCCCTCAGAAGTACCGCTACTGGGCTGAAACCATCAAAGGTCCTTCTACAACGTGACGATAATAATCCGACCAACTATACCGGGAGAAATATCTCGTATCCCATCTGTAGTACCATTGCGATTCTTCAATTCTCGATTTATAACGATCGCTTTGCGTCGTATAAGATTGAGTAGGAAAGAAACAAAGGCATAAGCCTCACATGAAATCAAATCACACGATAAGGAATCAAGAAGGGAAGTACTCCTAACAGTCCTGCAGCCTCCCGAGGATAAGTACAGACGTCTCCGTACCGATCCGTGAGACTCTACACTCTACTAGACTTGCTCATGACTCGTGAGACCCTAGGAACCTAGTGCTCTAATACCATGTTGTCACGACCCAAAATCCACTAAGGGTCGTGGTGGCGCCGGACACCGCTGTTAGGCAAGCCAACCAAGAATGCATAATTGAATTCCAGTTTTAGTACTTGCGAAAATTATTTTTCTTATACGTTAAATATTAAACAATAAAAATTTTACAAAAATTAACATAAAGTCGATAGGAGACTTCATACTGAAAAATCCAAAAATCCTCCCAGAACCCGGTGTCACAAGTGCATGAGCATCTACAGATAAGGAAATAAAATACAACATCCGTTCGAAATATAGTGGACAAGAAATAAATACAATGTACTGAAAGGGACTATACTAGCTGCGGGTCGCCTCGAATAATGCAACTCACCTAGTCCAAGAATCATCCGCGCTGCTACACCCAGAAGGCCACTAGGGTTACATATACCTGTGCAACAAAAATGCACAGAAGTGTAGTATGAGTATGTAAACAACGTGTACTCAATGAGTATCCCGCCTAATCTCGAAGAAGTAGAGACGAGGTGGTCGACTTCAATACTTGCTAGAGGTCCAATAATAATATACTAAAGGTGTGAGGAAATCATGGATTTTTATAGCAGTTCTAACTCGCAAGGCGGGAAAACAGGTAAACACCTTTAACAAATAATAAAGGATTTTCAAGTTTACCTTTCATTATCTTTTCAATTTATATCAAGCCATGAAAGGCAATATCCACATTTAAAATTCTCAGGAAATAATATATATATCATGCGCAAATCATGCCGAGGTCGACGGCCCGCTCCAACAGAAATGTAAGTTGTGCACTGCCGAGGGTCAAATGGCCCGAACCATAGATGCATCTATTTAATCTACTGAGGCGTTCGGACCGTTCCATAAATAAACAAATACCCTGCTCGCGAATCATGCATGCGACGCAGGTACACATAAGGATATATGCTCAATCAGTCAATTAAGAACTTAACGGGGAATATTTATTCAAATAATAATTTCTCTTTTAACAAATTCAGGAAAAATAACGTTTAATCCTTTTTTAAAATTTACTTACTAATTAAATGTGATTTAAGCAATTCAAGTTGTTAATGGGTTCATAATAATCCAAGTATAACATGCTTTTGGGTCCTAACTACCCGGATAATAACATAATAGTAGCTACGCACGGACTCTTGTCACCTTGTGCGTACGTAGCCCCCGCAAAATGGAGTACATAATCAATTATTTCACATATGGGGACAATTCCATCTTACAAGGTTAGAAAGGAGACTCACCTCGCTTCAAAATTCCATAAACGGACTCCAAGCCTTCCCGACGATTCGAATCGTTGCAAAATGCTCCGAAACTAGCCAAATAATGGCAAACTAATGAGAATATACTCAAATACTTGTTAACAATTCAAATTATACAAATTCCCAACTCCTTTTAGTGAAATGACCAAAATGCCCTCGGGCCCACGTGCCCGGATTCCAAAATTTCTCGAAGATATACTCTACCTATTGCTTCACTTGCTCAAATATATAATTTACTCCTAATTCCATGCTCAAATTCGTGGTAAAATCTAATTTATCAAGTTTCTAGGTTTTCTTCCAAAAATCCCAATTTTTCCACAATTTTTATGTCTAGTTCCACGATATAATCTTGTATTTAACTTGAAAATGAGTAGCAGTAACTTACCTTAACATAGATGACGAAATCCCTTCTTGAAGCTCTCCAAAAATCGTCCATGCTTTGAAGAAATTAAGAAAAATGAGCTAACCCCGCTGAAATACCATTCTGCCTAGGTATTTACTCATCGCGATCATAGAAAATGGTTCACGATCGCGGAGAACAATTTTTCCAACCCAAAATTTACTCTTCGCGATCACGGAAAGAGCTTCGCGATCGCGGAGAATAATTTCCCAGCCTTCCGGCTAGCCTCTAGTAGAATAGTCATAACTCTTTGCACACAACTCCAGACAAATGGTTAAATGTTCTGAAAATTAGACTCAAAGATGTACAACTTTTATGCGTTGGTGATTTCCAAATTCCTTATATATTTCTAGATATGATCTGCCAAATTCAGCCCATATGTAACACAACTTTCTTCTTCATCTTCCCGGACAGCCTGTAGTGTAACAGCCATATCTCTTCGTACACAAATCCAAATCATAAATGGTTTACTTTTGTAGAAACTAGACATAAAGGTATACAACTTTTTTTTTTACTACATCTCAAAATTTCTTATAGATTGTGAGATATGAGCCTCCGAAGTCGAGTCAGTGCAGCAGAATATTTACTCTACGCGATAGCAAAAGGCTTTCCACGATCGCGATTCACTGGCCCGTTTCTCACATTTTACTCACTGCAATCGCGACCTATTCCCCGCGATCGCATAGAACACTGCTGTAGTCATAAACCAACAGTTATAAATGGCCTAGAAATGGTCCGAAACCACCCCGAAACTCACCCGAGACCCCCGGGACCCCGTGTAAACGTGCCAACAAGTCTGGAAACATATCACGGACTTAGTTGAGTCTTCAAATAACATCAAACAATGTCAAAATCATGAATCGCACCAAAATTCATCTTTACGAACTTTGAAATTTCTAACTTTTACATCTGATGCCGGAACCTATCAAATCTCATTCGATTGACCCCAAATTTTGCAGGCAAGTCATATTCGACATTACGGACCTGCTCCAACTTTTGGAATCGTATTCCAACCCCGATATCAAAAAGTCCACCCCCGGTCAAACTTCTCAAAAACCTTCAAATTTCTATCTTTAGCCAAATGGCTCCAAAATGACCTACGGACCTCCGAATTCCCTTCCGATCGCGCCCAACTCCAGAATCACCATACGGAGCTATTACAGTCTCGGAATCCCAAATGAATGTCGATAACACTGAAATGCACTTCAAGCCAAACTTATGAAATTTCTTCTAAAATGCTAACTTCCACAATAGGCGCCAAAACGCTCTCGGGTCATCCGAAACCTGATCCGGGCATATGCCCAAGTCCGAAATCATCATACAAACCTGCTGGAACCTTTAGATCCCGATTCCGAGGTCGTTTACTCAAAATTCTAATCCTAGTTGATTCCTTCAACTTTAAGCTTTCGAAATGAGAATTCTCTTTCCAAATCAACTCTGAGTTCCCGAAATTCAATACCAACCACGCGTATAAGTCATAATACCTGAAATGAAGTTGTTCATGGCCCCAGACTGCAAAGCGACGTGCTAGAGCTCAAAACGACCGGTCGGGTCGTTACAGGAAAGGACCATAAATGGTAATTTGAGCAAATGAATTATTAAAGGTGGGCTATCGTTGGCCTTATTGGCCCATGTTCAGACTTGGGGAAGGATTCAGGATTGTGCTTTGTAAAGATGCGGGTTCCAAGGGAAGTGATTCTGTCAGGTGCTTCACCAATAAGGCATTCATATGCCAGAATATTTATAGAATTAATTATATTTGGGGCCAAGTCAGAGCGGGTAGCTCTCAAAAACGGTCCTAGTGAATTCAAAAGATAAAGTGTGATGCCTAATGATTTCGAGCCTATGGGTACGGTTAAGAATCAAGCTTAATATCAGCCTATGAGAAGAGGCACAGAATGTTCTATGATGTTTTGACTTGCGATGTAGCAATTGGGAGGTACGAAATGGTTCGTGGGATTTGAGACAGCATGGTCTTGTGATTCAGGGTCACTCGAGAAGAGTGCGGATGGAGTGTGTTAAGTGTTGAATTCGGTTATCATTGTTTCTATGGCAATCTAGGACAAATTGGAAAAAGAGGGATTGGTTAGCCATAGTCGAATTTGCATGTTGCTGGTAATGATCAGTTCTTTCAGCGTGATCAAGTAATGCAAGTGAATTGTGACGGTGCGTGCGAGGCTCGTCGGCCATCGTAGTTAGTGTTATTCAGAAAGTATTCTATCGTTGTATCTTGTTACATGTAGGCGGATCCCAGAAGGGTTATGGTGGGTTAGACCACTACTTAGAGATTTGCATATTCTATGGTCATGAAAAATCACCTGTGTGCTGCTATGGTTCTCCTGAAGTGAATTAAGAGGAGAGTTTTATATGAGGAGATGTTAACCTAATAGTGGTTCTGAAGCTATGATGGAAAGCGTGTTCTATCGTATGTTGGCATGTTGGGTGCATTGAGTGGTATGGAATTTGAAGTGGAGATCAAGGTAACAGCTCGGTGTGTACAAGGATGTCACGAGCTCAGATGAGCAGGAAAGGAGTTTCGATGTTTAAGGTAAGTTGGTATTGTCTTCAGCGTCACCGGAGATCGGTGTTTTGTGAAAAAGGCTTTGCATCCTGGTTAATGATTCTTGATCACTTTTCAGCATTAGTGCGGCTGGTGGTTTGGAGGTAAGACCCAGTTATTTGTTATGGTAGGTTTTGGGAGTGTGTCCAATAGGAAGATTGTATAAATATGGCATGTAGTCACTTGATTGATTAAATATTTAAACCAAGTATGAAGGTTGTAGTGATTTTGTTAAATTGAGAATTGATGCCTGGAGGGCACTCGGATTCTGAGTTGTGGACTTTGGATGAGTACTCCGGTTATGACGGTTGCCTTGTGTGTTATAAGAAGGGGGAAATTAGTGTGGACCTTTGAGAGGTTATTGGCCTAGTTTGATACAATCAGGATCGACTTGAGGTCGGTGGATGGACTTAAATGTGAATTTGGGACCTACATCAAGCCAGTTGTGTTCATTTCAGCAAGCGTTCCTTATGGAAGAGCAGTCGGGGTGTTATTTGTCATCAGCTATTTCGTGCAATGATATATATATTGTGCCGTATGAGTTGTGAGACAGCTTGGTAAATTTCTTATGTGTCGAGATTCCACGTAGAGATGATGTTATATGAGCAGGATGGTTGAGCAGGATGTTATATGAGCAGGATGTTTCTTGAGATTTGGATCGGGTATCACACCTCAGTTGTGCTTGAATTTTTGTAGCCTATAGCACTATTTGTTCCCTCAGGGATGGTATTATGCACCTAGCGTGTTTCTGACCGATATTTGGTATTTCGTTTTAGCGAGCAATTTAGCTCGACGTATATCTCCTTATGTGAGTTCTATGTGTGGATCGGGTGGCACGCCGTCATGGGTATGTTGTGTGGATCGAGTTGCGTGCTGCAACAATTTGATATTCAGTACAGTTCCTCATATTTGTTTTTATGTGTTCTATTTCCTATTTTTCGAGGAAAGCTCATATTAGTTGTGTGCCCGCGTCGCATGTATGATTCACAAGCGGAGTAATTGAAATTCCTTTTCAGAGTTTATTTTCCTTTTGTATTGCATTCTAATTGGTAGCCTATTGGCACATTGTGGCATCATATGTGACTTTTGGTCATGTCGGGATGGCTTATTGCCTGAGCAGTTCGTATTGGGTGAGACGAGATTGTTGGATTTAGGATCAGTGCAATCTGATTACGTGAAATATATTAAGGAGCAAAGATCATTATTTGGTTCAGAATGTGGTAATGTTTCTTGTCAAAAGTATAGACTCAATGATTGGTTGACTCGGCAGTTGATTATGAATTTCTGCACATCTCTTCCATCGTGGTGGTATTGTAAGAGTTAGAGTAAGACCTGTGTATGTCATGGGTTGCAATGGGAGCATCAGATTCGTGGAATTTTGACTAAGTTGATCAGAAAATGTTATTGTGGTTCGGTGAATAAAGTGATGCAAGGTGTGAATTCAGCAAAGTTATGCAGTCATGTTTGGGTATAGGGTATAGTGATTGATATGGTGATCGTATGTTGGAAACAGGTTGGTCATAGAATTTCGGATGTTGGAATTGGGCTATAAAGCTTATTTGCTTGAATAAAAGGGAATATCTTTAGAATTTATCGAGCCAATATTCTCAACAAAATTTTGGTAGCACGGGGAGGTGCATGAGAAGTTAAACGCTGATTTCAGACTACTTCAGTGTAGTTCTCAGCACGTTCGAGGATGAACGTATGTTTAAGTGGGAGAGAATGTAATGACCCGACCGGTCATTTTGAGCTCTAGCGCGTCGTCCAGCAGCCAGAGGCCATGAACAGCTTTATTTCAGATATTATGACTTGTACGCGTGGTCGGAATTAAGTTTTGGGAAGTTCAGAGTTGATTTGGAAAGAGAATTCTCATTTCGGAAGCTTAAAGTTGAAAGAATTAACTAGGATTGGAATAATTTTGAGTAAACGACCTCAGAATTGGGATCTAAAGGTTCCAGTAGGTTCGTATGATGATTTTGGACTTGGGTGTATGCGCGGATTAGGTTTTGGATGACCTGGGAGCGTTTTGGCGCCTATTGTGGAAAGTAGCATTTTGAAAGAAATTTCATAAGTTTGGGTCGAAGTGCATTTCAGTGATATAGATATCCGTTTGGGATTCCAAGTCTGGGAGCAGCTCCATATGGTGATTCTGGAGTTAGGAGCGCGATCGGAAGTGAATTCGGAGGTCCGTAGGTCATTTTGGAGCCATTTGGCTAAAGATAGAAATTTGAAGGTTTTTTTTTAGAAGTTTGACCGGAGGTTGACTTTTTCATATCGGGGTTGGAATCCAATTTCGGAAGTTGGAGTAGGTCCGTAATGTCAAATATGACTTGTGTGCAAAAATTTGAGGTCAATCGGACGTGATTTGATAGGTTTAAACATCGAAAATAGAAGTTTGAAATTCTAAATTGATTGTTTGGATAAATGTTCCCAGGGGGCATCGGGTGGATTTCGGATGGCTAACGAATCAAATTTTGAATTTGAAGAACGGATGAAGCAGTTGATACCTGGTGTAACCGCACCTGCGAGGTTTTGGCTGCAGGTGCGGAGCCGCAAATGCGGCCAGGAAGCCGCAGATGCGGTATGGGCGGAGGAGAGCTGGGACCGCAGATGCGGTCAGGGTTCCGCAGAAACGGGACCGCATCTGCAGAAGATTGGACGCAGAAGCGAAAGAGGGGCAGCTTGGAGTGGAACGCAAATGCGGTCAGGGTTCCGCAGAAGCGGGCCTGCATCTGCGGAAGATAGGTCGCAGAAGCGAAAGAGGAGGCCTAGTGGGGGAACCGCAGAAGTGCTATTTGGACCGCACCTGCAGAAACGCAGAAGCGATCATAGGACCGCAGGTGCGAAAATTTCTGAAGGCAGAATGGTTGTTTTAAAGTCAGGTTTTGGCCATTTCCTATGACTTTTCTTTGCTTGGGGCGATTCTTGGAGGATCTCTAGAGAGGTTTGAAACGGCCTGACGGGTTGTTTTGAGATCTACTGCATCGTTCAGCAGTTGGAAGTCATGAACAACTTCATTTCAAGTATATTAACTTATGCATATGGTCAGAATTGAATTTCGAGAAATTCGGAGTCAAATTGGAAAGAAAATTTTCATTGCGGCAGCTTTAAGTTGAAGAAAATGGCTAAGATTGGAATTTTGAGTAAATGACCTCGGAATCGGGATCTGAAAGTTCCAGCATGTTCGTATGATGATTTCGGACTTGGTCGTATGTCTGGATTTGATTTTGGATAACCCATGAGAATTTTAGGCGTATATTGTGGAAGTTAGTATTTTAGAAAAATTTCATAAATTTGGGTTGGAAGGCATTTCAGTGATATATATGTCTGTTTAGGATTCCGAGTCTGGGAATAGCTCCGTATGGTGATTCTGGAGTTGGGAGCGCAATCGAAAATGAATTCGGATGTCCGGAGGTCATTTTGAAGTCATTTGGCTAAATATAGAAATTTGAAGGTTTTTGAGA